>JAHDVE020011081.1:0-54529 GCA_022606495.2 Halesus radiatus
AAGTAATGTACGTTTCGTACATTTGACATTTGACGTTTCTCGATGAGTGAAAAAACAAGACAAAACGTAGCTTATAATTACTAAAATAAGTTGGGTTTTTTCAGCTCTATTTAAAACATACAATAAACATGTTTTGACATTCGAAAACGAAAATATATATTTGTCACTCAATAAATGAATCGCGTAAAAAACATCGTAAACTAATGACATTTGACGTTTCGGTGACGTTTGTTCACCCTGTTGACACTTTTGATAACTAGTTTTCTGCTGAGGAGAATTTTAATCCACAAAAATTGATATCCTAAATTGATCGTAAATTTGATCGAGAATTTCGTTAGGAAGAGTGTATTTGCACATTCCACGGATTGAAAATTTAATTCTGTTACTAAAACAGACAGGTGAGAAATCACGGGAAATTGAAATAATTTTTTTTAAACATACTGCTACGGCCGACAATCGAACCCCGAAGGAAGGCAACTATGCCGACATTTACACCTCTGACTATTGAAAGAACGGCGGCATAAATTAATTGTATATACTGAAAATAAGAATTACGCAATTTTGAATTTCAAAATTATATACGAAATTGCATTTTTTAATAATTGATTTAAAATTTAAATTTAAAATGTTACGTACATTACGTACGCCGTACTCATATTACAGCCGAGATTATTTTGTTTAATGTCGAACTTTTCGACGCCATGGCTTATTAGTATTGGGCCGCCCGCACGTGTTTAAACTAAACAAATATGACGTATAAATACAGTGATGTATGTACAAGCAAAACAAGAAATACATATTTTTTAAATTTTACGTAAATCCAATTTAATAATCATATTTTAAGTTCTGCAAGTATTTTAGTTTTTTCATGATTGTGACAGCTGTTTCGGCATTCAAGGCCATTTTCAAACTGGGTAGGCCACGTTGAGACGACTTATTTAAATGATTCTGTTTACCCCGACCCAATAAAAAATTTCATGGTGCTTAAAATGTTTTATTACCGGTGAAACCGATTTTTTTTGAAAATTATTGAGACAATAGATTCTCTATTCTGTGAGGTACTTTGAAATGTGTTTTCTCCGCATAAATGCCAATGTTCCCTTAATTATATTATAATGACGTGACGGTTATTGACTTATTTAAATGTGTTTAGGTCTTGTGAACATACTGAGAAGTGGGGTTATTATAAGTTTAGTAGGAGTGGTTATGGGCCATGGGGTAGGAACGTCCCCGGGCGCAGTGTGTTGCCATTGATCAAATAACAATATTGCAGAAGGCTGCCTGGAAATAATATCACCGCGCCACAATTGCTTTTAATGTGGCAATATTTCCCCAAGACTTCTGCTGCGATTTTCATACAGCAATAGTATTCGTATTAAATCTCGGTAGAATCTACGTAGGTACTATCAAGTACCTTCCCACTAAGAAAAACGATATCCTCGAAAACAATATAAAAATCTAAAAACACCTGCAAAAGAATTGAATTCAATCTAACGAAATCGGTTTAAAAATATTAATTTACAAAAAAAAACATTAAATAAAAATTACGTGAAAGGTATGTAGGATCAAATACTCTAGAAATATGATAATACGCGCAGCTCCAGACATTTAATACCGCTAGATGCGGTAGTGCAGGATGTTGCCAGTATTTTGACGTCTATGATATTTGATACACGCGTAGCTTTGTCAAAATACTGGCAACATTCTACACTACCTCTTCTAGCGGCCCGGACTATATGCGCTTCCAGATATGGTACATAGTGCTATTATAATAACTATGTGACCGGTCAGTGACTGAGTTGATACCGCGTCTGAATTCAATTCCTCCAACAGGACACAAGCAACATCTTCTGCTTTCTGGTAGTAAGAGATTTTCGAATATTATCAGGTTATTCGTAACGCGGCAGCGTTTGTCTTTCTTTAAAAAAATAAAATTATTTATTCCCTTTCTATACAATGTATACAGTGTCTGAACAGCGAGGTTTTAAATGTTAATACAATCCTAATATCCTAGTTTAAAAAAAATAAGTACATGAGCTAAAAACTTATAATAAAAAAATAATTTTCGATTTCTATAAATTCTTAGGAATATATATTTCACAGAAAATCTATTAACATATATGAAAAAAAATATTTCGTAAAATTCGGGCCTCTAGAGGGCGCTAGTGTAGCATGTTGCCATCAAATATCAGGAGCTGGAGGTATTATCATTTAAGAGTATTTAGGATAGTAGGATCTTACTATAAGGATGATTACAGAGAAGTGAGTAAAATAACGTGAAACCGTTTTTGTTGTAACCGCTTAAGTACCGAAACGGTTGTAACAGCATCGCAGAATTTCGGGATAACCGTTTAAAAGACCGGGTAAATACGCCTGCATTAAGCCCGCGCGAAATGATTCCAATAGAGAACAATTCGTTTGAGAATTCCGAAACGTTTAAAACAGCTCCCCGCAACATTTCACTAAACTGCCATACCCGTCGCAAACTGTTAAAATCGCGAAAAATCAATTCCTTTAATGGCCTATATTTCATAATGTAAAACAAAAATAAATTACTTCTAATCCGTACTAGATATTTACTTTTATTTTACTTTTTGATGAAAAAAAAGATCATCAGTTTTAGGTCTATTAGGAGTATTTTGGTCTGAAATCCAAAATTAAGTTTTTATGAAACAGGCAGCGCAGGCGTTCCTCTTAACCGCTTTTGCCCGAAATTCAGTCGTTGACCGTTGATACGACACGCTTTTGAAAAAATGAAACGCCAGTCCGCGATACGCCGTAACCCCGTGGCAAAGAAATGCTTTCTCGTTAAACGTTGTCGCGTTAAACGCTTCCGTCCGAAACTCCGTCGATGACCGTTGCCACGAAACGCTTGAGCCGTAACCGTTATTTAAAAATCGGGGACGGTTCAAATTCAGAAAAATTCTAAACGGCACTGAATGCTGATCTGTGATGACGTCAAATCTAACGGAAACACGTATTACGGACGAAAGCAGGTGGTTCATATTACATCGATTTCTATTGTCATTGTATGACTTTCTTGTTGATTTGGGAAAATACAATTTATTGGTATTGAAAAAAAATTAAGATGGGCCGAATAATCGATTCAATATGGTAGTGTAAATTTAGAACAAGTTTAAACTACTTAAAGTACTTTGTTTCGCTTTCTAAACATGTTGATATTTATTATATTAAACAGTGCAGTGGTGTAAACAAGGTACTTCTTATTAATTTTATTAATAATTACGCCACAGAATAAACAGACATTTATTGCAGAAAAATTTTAACTAGATTGTTGGTAGCTGAAAAAAAAAATACAATCAAATGTGTTTAAAATTTAAAACGCGCACGATCCCAACATTCTTCCGACTCTTACAAATCTCAAATCCGCGAAGCTCATTCTCGCGAGAGTCTCACGTGCCAGTATCGCCCCGTGAATTATGACTATATAGAAATAAATGACGCAATTTCTGGAATGTACGACTGCTCGGGAGGTTGGGGGTGGTTGAGGATGGTTGGGGGTTGGTGGGGGAGCCGGTTGATGGATGTCCACATACGAGGTGATAGTGATTTGAGCGCGCGCTTGCGTACTGATTTCAAAGGATACGGCTTTCCAGGTGAGATTTCCAGGTGGGTAAAACACATAAATACATATTATCTAACCTATGTAGAAATCTTTCGTTTTTATGTATCAAACATTGTGTGTTCATCTCGTACTTCATATGTGTTCAATACTCAATAATAGAATGCATGGATAGGCTCATCACTTATTTATTTTTATATATAAAAATGAATGTCTGTCTGTCTGTCCTCGATTTTCTCAAATTACTCTACCGGTTTCGCTGAAAATAGCACGGTCTGTTCTTATTAGTTTGAATGAAATCTAATATGTAAAACTGTTGCTATGACGTTTTAAAATCAGTATGAAAAACATTAAACCAGCCATGTTGTATTGAGGTTAACCCATATAGGAAGGTTTGTTTGGGTAGAATATTTTGAAAATGGAAAACACAAGTAGCTACCTACTTAAGAATTTTATTATTTAGATACATTTTGAAAAAAAAAAAATGTTTCGAATGAAATATAATTCTCTTTGTTTCCTTTTTGAGTAATAGTCGAGTAGTTATTAATAGTCGTCACAAGGCATTACTTTCCTGTCTAATCAAAAATGGTACTCAAACGATAAGCAAGAATTCACAACTTCATAATATTATTACACAAAAAAAATCCCGAGCAAGGACGGGTGCACATCAGATAGTTTTAAATAATAAAAAAATACTACAGATTTCTAGATTTTATATCAGTATATATATATATATACAGTATCGCTCTAGTGAAAGATCACAATTCAGAATCGAAACATTGCTTAAAACGGCAATATCCGTGTACAGTTGCCACGTCTGAAGAGCCAGGTATTTCCCAACCTTCCTCTTTACAATCTCCTCCCCTTTTACACTTCCTTCAGCCTCAAAACACACCGTAAAATGGGAGAGATCAGGTATTCGGGCGATTTTTTTTTGCTGTTGATGACTTTATATCGCTTTCAAAAAGGGTGCCGATTCATACGTGTGTTGAATTATCCTGTCCATGAATTTTATAAGCTCCTTTATTCAGTTGGCCACAACAATCAGAAGATGATACTAAAATGTCAAATTTTAAACATTCAAGGCACCCAGAACTCGAAAAACTATAAACAGCCTACCCTAGGTCATAGGGCAATGGACGCCACTGCTTCATACTATAGTTTGAGACAAAATGAAATTATGTTCTACACTTATATTCTTAATCTTTTTTTTTCTTCACATGTAATATTATTCTTTATGTTAAATAATTTTTTTCGCTAAATAATTAGCACACTTCTTTGTAAGTCATGTACATGTCCATTACATGAACATTTGGCTTTTGAATTAGTAGCCTTATTATTGCAAATTAATTTATTCATATCTTAGAAATACAGCATGCCCGTTAGTCTGTTGGAAGTGTTCATTTCATATGACATTGCGTTGTATACGAGTATAACTTCTCTTCGTAATTTTCGAATCCGAAAATTCGGATTTCGCTTATGAAAATCCGGATTTCTATTCCACTGTGAATATTCCGAAAATCCGGATTATCCAGATTGCAATCTCTAGCGTTGACTCTACGAGTACATGTCCTCCAGCAGAACCCACCTAGTATTAGACAAACGTATTATTGACGGCTCCTCCAATAATTGGCATTGCTCGTGGTTGTAGGTCGCCTGCCCAATTCCGATGATTGGTACGTGGGTTTTATGAAGAACTAGCTTATGTGTACCCGCCCTTGCTCGGGTGGCATAATTGATTTGACAGTGATCTACCATACTATCTCTAAACAGAGAAACAAAAAACATTAATTTGAAAATTTTATTTCATTCCATAAAATTTATTTTTTCAAAATACATTTTAATAAAAAAAAGTTCTAAGTAGGTCCCTAATTGTGTTTTCCATTTTGAAAATATTCTACCCAAACAAACCTTCTTTTTTGAATATGTAATCTGTGGCTAACCAGAGTGGTATATATATATATATGGGATAAACTTAATACAACATGGCGGGTTCGATGTTTTTCATACTAATTTTAAAACGCTATAGGAACATTTTTATGTATTGGATTCACCACTTTATTAATATACACAGATACCAACATATTTCGAAAGCGATGCTTTCTTCATCAGGAATATATAGAATATTCAATAATAATACATTCCTGACGAATAAAGCAACGCTTTCGAAACATGTTTATATCTGTGTATACGAGTATGTATTAATAAAGTGGCGAATACAAAGTAATTTATTAATAACGGTGCCACAAAGTGAATACCAATCTTTTGAAGAAATCAGAAAAATATTCATTTTTATACATAAAGACTGCGTCTTATTTTGCTTCCATAATCCATCCTAATTGTCATTGTTAAATAAAAAAGAAAATCGTGAATAAACTAACAAAATCCACGGCATATTCCTGCATTTAGGAATAAACCACGGCACAAAGCTGGCGATTTAAAGCGTAAAAATCTAGGGTATATATACTCGACTCAAGGAGTTTTCGAGGCTCGCAGACTCGTGTAAGAGATGCAAGGGCAGGGCAGGCTCGGGGTAAGGTGCCCGGGCGGGGTACGGGGCGCCGCAATGTGCAGGGCGCACTGACTCTGTGTATGGGTGCACTATTATTATCCGACAACACGCTGCATTCATATGCAGTGTTGCTATGTGTAGAAAAGACGGAAAGTGAAGGGGGTGCGTTACAGGTGAACCGATATTGAAGGGATTTATTTGATAAAAGAAGAAAATAATGTTCATAATATATATACATAAAAACTGATTATCTCACTATCACTTTTTTTGCTATTGGCTAGTGATTTTCTGGTTAACATGGTGATTACCAAATTAGCCATTTATATTACCTTAGTGAGCGGGCTTAAATATAAGATAAGTTTACTTAAACTTTATTCATAAGATAAGTTTACTTAAACTAGCACATAAAACACAGTTTACAATTCTTTGAAATAAAGCCCTAAAGTAGCAATAGGTAGCCCGCTCACTGGGTAGAGAAAGTTGACACAGGTAGAGGGAGAAATGTTACCTGGCACTGTACACAAAAAAATTACAATACCATATATATCATTTGGGACAAGAATGTTCTTGATCTGCTACAGGTATCTTAACAGCCGTTCTCCCCAACTTTTCGAATGATCAATCTGAGCCACCGATCAGCCAAGTGTTTTGTTAAGTATTCGCTCTATTTGACTGTCTCTAAACATTTTTTATCTTTGAACTTCCTAAATTGTCTATGAAGGACTCGCCCATTTCAATAGAAAATATAATTGTACCCCCACACGTTCATAGTCAATAAAATGACATCAAAGTAAAAACTTTCAATGTTAAATTAACATAGACGAGTTAATTTTCTATTTATTATGAATACATATTATTTGTCTTAAATATTGTAATACAAACACCAACATTTTATATTTAAAAACGAATATGTTAAAAATAAAGTGTTAGCTTGACTTTTACTAAAATGCCGCGAAAACGTAAGTAGACTTTTTTGACGGATTTCTTTCGAGTGTT
This sequence comes from Halesus radiatus, assembly GCA_022606495.2. Taxonomy (NCBI): domain Eukaryota; kingdom Metazoa; phylum Arthropoda; class Insecta; order Trichoptera; family Limnephilidae; genus Halesus; species Halesus radiatus. The sequence continues at coordinate 7,092 of JAHDVE020011081.1, forward strand.
CTTTCAATTTTCAATCAATAATTGTCTATAATATTTTCATCGTCGCTGTCTTCATATTCGCTGTCCATACCCGCTATTGGTATTACATTAAAAATATCGTCATTTTCGCTCTCCATATTCAAAATTGTCAATACACAATAGATACAAAAAATAGTTCGCGAAACGAATGACGTTTGACCATAGATATCTATGACATTTGACATTTACGCTGCCAATTGACACTCTGTTGACACTTTTTATAACTAGTCTTTTACTGAGGAGAACTTTAATCCACAAAAATCGATAATTTAAGATGATCGTAAGTTTGACTAAGAATTTCGTTGGGTAAGGCGAATTTGTGCATTTGAACAGGACTGAGGCAAAATTTCGGCTCAGCAGTTGCTCAGCAGGGTTGGGAAGAACGGCCGTAAGACAACATTTTAAACTTACATAGTTTTTAACATACCAGAACGCCCCGAATGGTTTTTGAACTATGTTCACTTTAAGTATGCGATGCTGATTTACTACAAGAATTCTTTTAGTAAAAACTTCGTTGTACGTACCAAAAACTGTGAAAATAAATAAAAAAATACTACGAAACAAAGCAATAATAAGGAACATTTCAATTAATACATATATTTTTTTATTAAAAACCTATGTAACTTTCTTCCGCTTGTTTATTTTCGACCGGACCGGTTTCTAATCTAAGGCGAACTCTAAGAACGATATTACCCTGATGTGTACCAATTATAATACAATAAAATATTTTACAAATAGACTCATCGTTGAAAACTGCTAAAAAAACTCATTTTAGCAAGCAAGACGGAAATCACGAGGAAAAACAAAACCAGAAATAACCATGTGTTTAAATAAATGCTGACCCAATAGACATTATATAAAAGTACAAAAAAAACATAGATTCAGTAAACAAACACAACGTAATCTGTCTTCCAGAAGTATTAATACAAGCCAAGTTTTAAATAATATAATTGTAAAGCCGTTCTGTCAGCAAAAAGTCAAATTTCATGTCATACATGTACAGTATTAGAAAGCAATGGGAATCACTCCCGACATAGATGCTATAAATACCGTAGATTTAGTTTTAATTGTACCTGTCGAAAATAAACAAGTTTAAGAAAGTTACAAAGGTTTTAAATAAAAATAAAATCACATTAAAACGGAATTTCACCATGAACTGAGTTTCAAAATTAGAAATAATATTTCATCTGTGGTTTTAAATACCGTTTTCATTATAAACAGATATAGGCACATTCTGAAAAGGATACGTTTTTTAACAATGTTCTCAATGACATTTGAAGAGCCATATTTTGTAAGAATCATCAAACGTAACGAACAACATCAAAACACATAGATCTGGCAGCGATCATGCATATTATAAAGAAAAATATACAATATTCTAATTTTGTGCTGCGTGGAAAAGCAACTCGCAATCTCCAGCCTCAAGGAAGAATGCGTGAACCACTACGCTATGGAATCCATCATTGCAAGGATGTGATTTTTCTAGGAATGTTAACATTATCCTATAAGTACAATATATATTTAAATGAAATTATTTAGTCACGGGACTATCGCGAGTCCCTGTAAGGTGGGGGAGGCAACATGGCCGCCGTGCAGACGTGAGAAGTCTGGTGTGAAATTGAGGTTATGTGGTGCGACGGGTGATGCAACACCTTGATTAGCGCCCTCTGTGCCGCAAATTGCCATGCAAGGCATTCTATCCATATTCGCCACATTCCTGTAAATACTTAAATAATTGATTGAAGGTGGTATTGACAGCTGGAGTAACTTTGAATATAAGGAATATATTTACCCAAGTAATTGCCAGTTTTCATAATCAATTGATACACTGGAGGCAAATTAAAATTCGAGGTTGTCAAAAATAAAACTATTTATATGTATACTGTTTAACCTGATGAGGGAAGCTTTGATTCTGAAACATGTAGATATTTATATATAAAAACCGTTTGTGCAAACAAAGTACTTCTTATTACTTAAAACTAAACAGTTAATAAATATATTGAAAACTTGGCTAGCTGAAAGAAACTATTTGTATTTAATTAGATAATAAGTAAATATTAAGTAAATTAAACACGTTGTTATAAACCACGAATATATTTTATTTTCACCAACCGGTTTCGCTTAACTCAAGCTTCATCAGGGTAAATATAATAACTAGTTATTATATAACTAGTTATTATATTTACCCTTATGAAGCTTGAGTTAGGCGAAACCGGTTGGTGAAAATAAAATATATGCGTGGTTTATAACAACGTGTTTAATTTACTTAATATAATGTCAAACCACAAAGTGATTGCTTCTTATGAAAAAAAAGGGAAATATTATCTTATGTACGACTGTTGTCGTCTATGTTTTTTATTGAATTTTTTAAATATTTTTGTAGAAATATTTTTGAGAAATATTTATGCTTAATGTTTGTTACATTTGTTTTTATTTTATATAGATATATAATTTAGTAACCTTAACTGCAAATTAAGTATAAAGTTTTGAATAACAAGCTCCCGTTAGACAAACCACAAAAATAGTTTATCGGGACTTAAAAAAAAATTACAATAAAACTATCAATTTTTAATTATAAATTATTTTTATCGAGATTTAAAAATTCATTTTAATATTTAATCATTGTAGAAAATAATATTAACATAATCCAAATGAAACATGAAAACGGAAAAAAAACGACAGAAAATAAAAAAAGATTTCAGTCGCATCTGGGATAGCTGGAATAAAAAATGGAGAATAATATTGACAAATCCTGAATTTGAGATATGATATCGATGAAGATGACATAAATTGAACTGGTCTCATTAGCTAAGTTGGTTAAGCGGTTGCCCCGGATAGGCACATTTCGACTCGAACCCAGGACTTTTTTATTTTCTGTCGTTTTTTACGTTTTCATGTTTCATTTAGGTTAAGTCCACATAGGCTGAAAAGCTGTGTCTACCCTAAGTCCACGTAATACCCATTTTGACACCAGCCTAGTTCACTGCAGTCCAAGTTTATTTTGCGTGATTTCTGAAATAACGCGACTCCAGTATTTGTTTAGGAATATCAATTTTTCTACTAACGTTATAGTTTCTAGTGCTTGCAAACAAATCATAATTGAAAGAATAGTCCAGAAGCTTAAAAATTACTCGAGATTTGCTCGATTACAATATGTTTTCCAAGGCTTCTCAAACTTCTTTCATCCGTTTGAGTGGCATAATAAATTCTCCTGATACGTATTTCCCTGTCCCCTCTACACGTAAAATCCATCTAACGAATCTTCTCTTATACTTTGACATTCACTGTTTGGGGAGATATATTTTTTTGTGAATAGCGCACAAGAGTCCTAACTGCTCCCAACCGTCTGAAGCCAGTGAGACTATGGCAATCCCGGTTGAAAGTAGTGGGGAGGGGAAGAGGGCTGTGGGAAAGTACCTGGCTCTTCAGATCTGGTCACCAAACACGGCTAAAGCCATTTCAAGCAACGTTTCGATTCTGAATGGTGGTCTTTCACCACCACTCTGGAACGTGCCGCAAAAATACTGTATATTATTTTTAATAAATAAATTATGAAATAACGCAAATTAATCAAATAAAATTTACTTGCGCACGCCGGGAATTGAACCTGCGACCTCCGAATTTATAGCCGAGGATCGTAACAACTCAACCACGTAGGCAGTACATGTTTGCATTTTTCATTCTACAATGTTCTTGAACATCTCTGGGAGACAACAAAAACATAATTTGAATAAATTTTCGTGAAAATTTTAATTAAAATGAATGAATTATTATGTTTACAGCAATCAAATAATGCACCAAAACAAGTCAAATAAATCGATACTTCATTATCAATAATAAAAAAACTATATAAATTAGTCGTCCGAAACATATTTTTTTTTGATGAATTGCTTACCTACTTTAATCACTTTTTGTTTATGTTTATAATTTGTCTATTCTCACATTATTGTATTCCATCTTTATCATTTGTCTATACTTGACATTATCATATTTTACGTAATATTTAATTATTGAAAAAGAAAAATAGACTTACATATTTTGGCATATTTAAATGTTATTCAAATAAGCGCATTAAAAATTATTTTGAAAAATTGTTGAAAGATGGAGTGGAAATTTTATGAGGTTCCATAGAAAGGAGAACATTTACCAAGGTAACAACCAAAAACTACAGGTATAAAGTATTCACCCCTAGACCACAATAAGTACAATCTGAGGATACGATTATTTTCATTTCAGATTATATAGTGTGGTACCTTCAACTTTAATTTCCTCTTTTAGAATTTTGTAGTAAAACAAATTGTATGATATACTCGTACTTGTTACGGGTGAAATTGATTACATCCCCGAAACGAACCACGAACTCATAATGAAATAAAAACGTATCAAAACTTGATAAACTGGTTCGGGTCCCCGCTTCACACGGCGCGCCTCCTAGCGGCGAAACAGGAAGCTAATCCTCAAATCACGTTGAATAAAAAATAGAAAAATCGCACCGATGCGACGGGGTTAATATGGCCGGAGTATCGCGGGGCCTATTTGATACGGCGGGTAGGGTCATAAATATAATAAGGTCCGGAGGCCGGCTGTCAAATATTAATGCCGTTAAAAATGGCGAACGGTCGCGGCCTGCCGGGGAAATTTATCAACCATAAATAACGGAAACAAAAGACAATCCGGGCGGAGGGATGTGTGAGGTGGTCAACTGAAGGTTTGCGAAATGATTCCGTGAAAATTAAAAATATATATATATGTACAATACTCACTCTATTGGAAGCGATTCTAATGCCTATTCCATTAACTCAGCTCTAACTAAGACTACCCATGGGAGTCCGATCGCGATATGAGCGGCGCTCCGTCCGGTGTCAGTTTTTGTATCTGAGTCAAAGAATGGAAGGCATACACTCTCCGCAAAGGTTTTTCGAAAGAGATCTTTATGTTTTAAAGGTCCATAGCTCATGATGGAAATGACTTTAACGCTAGAGATCACCGTTCTAAAGTTTCACTCTTAATCTTTTCTGACTCGTCCTAGAAAAAAAACTTCAAAAATTGATTCAACTTCAGAAATTGCCCATACAAATGTATATTAATTATTTTTAAACAATAAAGTGTCGGCTGTGATGTGAGTACGTAAAATACTAAAAAATAAAAATAAATAAAACGTAATTCTTCTTTAACACATAATGAATTTATACCCCAGTTCTTAGAATGGTTAGGTGGTGTAATGGTTAGCATATTTGCCTTCCAACTCCGAACGAACTCCGGCAGTGTGAATATTTAAAAAATATCAATGTTTTCGAAAATACATTATTTTTTAATATTATCTGAAAAGAGAGGTGCAAACCTCTAGCTTCACAAATCCTACAACTATAATATCCCGTGATTTTTCACAGGTTATATTTGTTACACTTTTTTATACTTTATCCTATTTACATTTTACACTTTTTCATACTTTAAACTTTTTTATAGGTATTGTTCATTTTTACATTGGTTTAACATATATTTTTGGTTTCTTTGTTATTTTTGTTGTATTTACACCTTTCTTACACAACATGTGCCATTAACATTAAAAAAAAAATAATAACAACATCATACGCGATTTCATGACATTTGTATAAATTTCATTAAATCACGTTTACAACAGCATTTCTGTCGGGAATGCTGGGTATTTGCAGCCTAAGTTCTAGGAGAGATATAGCATTACTGCTTATTGCTCATAAACTGTTGAACGGTGTATTATCATCAATACCCGACACCCTGGCTGAAATAGGATTTTATGTACCTGATAATTTCACGCGAGGCCGCCAACACAGGATCCTGTTTCTTCCCAGGTGAAGAACTTACTTACCAATGTTGATGCCTCTGGGAAGACTTACTAGGTTAATTAACTGCCTGGCAGGAAATGCGGATATTTTCCACACGACCCACAATAATTTTAAGCACGAACTAAGTATTATGTTCCTACTTATAACCTTTAAAACTATTTTGTTTTACCTATACGAGTATGTTATATAATTATGCTAACTGTGTTTTTGTAATTTTTTATCACTGTTGCATTGTATTGATTTCAACTACGAGTATATGTGATATAATTATGCTAACTATGTTTTTGTAATTTTTTATCACTGGTGCATTGTATTGGCGTTTATAACTGTTTTTGCAAAAATAAATAAATAATATTTAATTTCTTAGAAAAGGTTCTCGAAACCTGCCATCTCCCGAAGAGTGCTCTAGGATCGTGGATCTGTAGATTTGGGGCTATTTCCCGGGGCATCCTAGACATATGGTTTGTGAGGCCGCCGGCAACTCGGAGATGTAGGGCTGTATGGGGCCACAGTAGGCAGTGGGGCTACAGTGGGCAGTGGGGCCACAGGGGGCGGTGGGGTAGGGCTAAATGACCGGGGGGCGGTGCGGAGCGGAGTATAGAGAATCCGCCGCAATAAACCAGGATTGATGAAAGGGCACTAAGCCAGACTTGTGAAGAGTGGATGTGTGTGTTTATCCCTTATATCCGAATTAGTGGGTGGGGTTTCAGTGTTTCTGGAATGCTAGGCTGAAGAATAGAGAGTTGCAATGGATAAATACCCTCGTAATATGTCAACAATATCATGAGCAAATAAACTTTAGGCATATTGACGTAAAAAAATAGTGACTTATATCGATTTTTGTCGTTTTTTGATACACGGACGTAATTTCATTGAAATTTCAAAAAGTCCCGTAATTTTAAGGTATAAAAATTATTTGTTAAAAATTAATTTTGATTTTCCAACGGTACACGACGAAAGCGTTGTAAGTGGAAAAATCTTCAGTTGCGAGATATAAAAGAAAGTGTGACAAGGATTAATACAGCAAGCATCGACTCATTTGAATGGAAAAGCTCAATTCACGTAGGGTGTTTGATATATGTTGACAATTTATTAAATAGTATGTAACCCATTAAATACTACTCAACACCCTACTGTACTATGGACCTTACTGTGCTATGGACAGGCGACCTCATAATTTCGGTGTGTATAGCTATATTCGAAACAACGGAAGAAGAGTCATTTGACAGACAGCGGAGAGAGAGAGAGACTGCCACGTCAGTCTTCGGTGGTCATTGCTGCAGGAACCTGGTACGTGGAACCGAACGAGTGATTTGGTACGGCGACTTCTTCAACGATTTGGGTGATCATCATTAATTTAGTATCATAACTCTGGTTTACCTTTACCTATAAATTTAGTCACGATGTTTGGCTTGGCGCCCATTATTTTATAAATTACCTGGTTACAATAAATTACTTAGTTAAATATTGCAACATTTATCTTTGTCAATATTCTTCGAGCTGACACACCCCTGAGATAATTTTACAATTAATACATAGTCATAAATTATTTTGAATAAATCATAAAAATTGTTTTACTTAAAACTGTTCGCTACAAGTGGTGTAAACAAAGAATTTCTAATTAATGTATCAGTTCTTCAAAATATTAGTATTCACTCTGTGGCGTCATTATTAATAAATGAATTAAAAATTACTTTGTAATCACCACTTTATTAATATATAGATACCAACATGTTTCGAAAGCAAAGCATTCCCCGTCATGAATATACAGAATATGCATATATTAATAAAGTGGTGATTAAAAAGTAATTTTTAATTCATTTATTTAATAATATTTATTTATTTGAAACACACATTATTTAACAACAAAGCGTAAAAAAAAACTTTGACTACCCCAACTAGGAAAAAATCCCGTTTTAGTTAAATTTAGACTGTTAAATTGACAAGTTTAATTCATATTAAGTGCAAATATACAAAAATAGAAGAGAAAAAAGCTAGTATTGACATAGTATGGTAATATAATATATCTAGAAAAAAAGAATAATTATTATTTATAAAGAGATGTGAAAAAAAACAATTGTGTATACTAGATACTTTGAGTATAGTATAATAGATAAGTAGTTATGAAGAGATAAGAAAAACAAATATTATAGAGTAAACTATTATGTATATGTGTTTGATAGGTACTGGTTGGTGCTATGATTATTATTTTTAAAGGCTTTTTGTTTAAACGGCGACAAAAAAAAAACAAGAAATCAAATAATAAGATCGCAAGCCATAAAGACTAACCTTGATATACTTTTCTTCTAATATCATCTGAGAATGGTGTTGAACTGTTGAGGCGGTATATGTGTATGTGTTGAGGGTCGGGAGGGGGGGGGGGGGAGAATGGGCTAAAGGAGAGGGGAGAGGAGGTTAATAAGTGTCGGAAAAATCCGAAATGATCCAGCTTCAATAGCCATAGACTTATAAGTAAGACTGATGGAATACGGCTACTATCTGATATCTTATACACTTATACGATAAGAGGATGTCTCCGGAGTTTGTTGGGAAGTCGGGAAGAATAAAAAACTATAGGCAAGTACTTTCCTAATGAAATACTATTATTCTTATTAATCCTAGTAGTAGTTTTAGGGGAAAGAATGTGAAATATATATTATGTGCAATAATGGTTCTGAAAACTGGAGAAGGTGCGAAGGTCTCGGATTTGAGTTTAAAAAGTAAAACATTAAAAATAATTTGATTTGGTGTTTTCTGATAAGATTTGTCAAAAAGTTGTTAGTTTTTTAAAGAATTTCGACTAAAAAATGAATTATTAAATTGCGGCTTTCCAAAACGTTATTGTTACAGTATAAGTAGTTAAGTATTTTATTTCACCATAACCCAAATTTTGATGAATTACATACCTGAACCGAAAAGTTCTTAATTGTGATTTTTCGTCCCCCTTTTGCAACTTCTTTTTTTTTTCAATATTTAATTTCATTTTTTAATTTATTTAGTACAAAATATACACATGTAATATTTTAAAGAATGCTTTGACTGTCCAACTAGGACGATTTCCGGTTTTAGGACAGTCAAAATTGTATATACAGAATATAACAGATGCCAATATGCCATATTGAATATGGGTTTCGTTGGTGTAGTAAAACCCATAGTGGTATTTCAGCGTAAAAAAAGGAAAACTAAATTAAAATAAAATGCGAGTACAAAAATATCAACAATAAAAATAAGTTTAAACAATATAGATAAATTAAAATTAAGTAATCTCACAACATATGAATACATAAAGGAAAACTGATGTTTTTTTTATATAAATGAATTAAAAATTACTTTGTAATCACCACTTTATTAATATACACACATCATGTTTCGAAAGCGAAGCTTTTTTCATCGGGACAAACAGAATACTAAAAAAATAATAATGTTAAGTGATAAAAATAGAACACAATAATGCAAGAATAGACAAATTATAAACATAAACCCAAATTGATTAAAGCAGTTTTAATCAAAAATGTAAAAAAAATATATATATTAAAAATAAAAAATTGAAAAAGAAATTATTTTTAATATTAATTGATGAATATTATATGTCTTTTTGTTTGTTTTTTGTTTGTTCGTTTGTTTTTTTTTATTCATTGTTATACTATACATTGTTATACTATCATCCCTTATTTTGGTATATGTATAAAGTTCTGTAGCTGGAAAACACCTCATATTGATGAAATAAAAAAGTTTTTTTTTTTAAATCCTTGAAAAGATTTCCAGGTAGGTGCAAATGAGAATTAGTTAAAAGACAATGCCATTCATTATTCGATTACACAATAGTAATGAATCGCCTATTCCACCCTTCACCATAAATAATCATTAAACATTGTTGATTTGTCATTAACGCCAAAGGACAAGTAGTCCAGGGCGACCCTTTAATGACCGGCGCTTTGCTCAAACGCCCTCAACCCTTCAAGACACTCCAGACCCGTAGTAGAAGATACGCCACATTCGTACCGTGTGTGCAATTTTGAATCCACATTTTCAATAATTTATATAAATATGAAACAAAAACCACCGGTTTAACCCAATTTCCCCAGTGAGAGATCAACCATCAGAGTGGAAACTAATGAACCAAATAAACAACACCAGAGGGGATAGACGGCCACACACTCCCTGCTTTATTCGAATTCATAAATCTTCTGTTATTCTCAATTTTGATATGCGTCGGCTCAAGCATTGATTCACTTGATCGTGCTATGTTTTGCACAGGTGTCCTCAACTTCTTCGATCATTCACTTACGCGTCATGTATTCTCCTTACACCATTTTTTTGGTACGTCTGTTCGACATGCCCAAACCATGTAAGCATCCATTTCTCAGTCTTAACCATTACGCTTAGATCAGCCGTGCATCACTTCCCTCCACATTTTTAACACAGTTATACGAATTTTCACAACTCTGCCAGATCCATGCCTCACTGCCATACATCAGGGTTGGTATCAGCATTCAATCGTGGAATGCTAGCTTCGCTTCTTTGGACATTTTTTTTTATTAGTGCCAATTGCGGTCCTCCATTAGCGGAGCTTCCTTCATTTACCCTTCTTTCAATATCCCTATAAGTCTTTCCATCTCTCGTAAACATACTTTCCAAGTACAAAAACGCATCCACTTGCTTCAAGTATTCATCATTCACAACTATAAATATTACAGAATGATTTCGTATTCTCTCTTTCAAATGCATTGACTTCAGACTTTTTTACATTAATCATTCTCATCTTGCATACATGCTTCGTTCATCCTAGACGCGAGACTGTAGATCTTCCATATCGTTAGAAATCAGCACCGCATCATCAGCATACAACAGGCAACATACTATCAGATTGCTCATTTTCGCACCCAATCTAAAAAAAGCAACAAAGCTTTTTAGTAATGGTTTTAGGTATGCTTAGTGAGATATGAATAGCCAGAAACATCCAAACATCCCTTTCCGCATCTCATTCCCCACACCTACTTCCTTCAACCAACAAATCATCCCATTAGATGTAAAAGTCACTATGTGTCATATAGCTGATACTTAATGACTTTTACCTATTATAATTTGAACAAGGAAAGGACAGCTTGGAGACCATGTCTTATAACTAGTAATCTAAAAATCGCTGTTATTCCAAGTGAGCCTTGAGAGTTCGTACCTCTGCTTTTAACATAGAGGGGGTGAACCTATGCTCAAGTGACATCTGTCGGTGACTGTATGGATGATTAATCCTAGTTAACACTAGAGAGATCTATTAATGTAAATATCACAAACTTTAAGAGGACGAAATATTGGCCGAAAATGGGGATTTCCACTGGCTCTGGCAATTACGGATACAATTTTTATATAATTTTTTTAAAAATCTACTCTTGTGTTCTTGGCGTATGCAAGTCTACTCACCCGCTTAACGTGTGTGTAAAAGCAGCTAGTTATTTAATCAGGAAACCAGTATCTTGCACAGTGGTAGGCAAAACCTTCCATAACCTCCAAGAAGTTCCAAAGTTATTATTAATTATTGTAGAATCGAACACTAATGCAGCATAGAACTCACCAATTACTAAAGCGATCACAACATATACCCACTACGAAAAATTAATAGACTTCATGATTCTTTATTAACATACAAAACAAATTTATAAAATTTTCTTATTGTGATATAAATTACGTTAAAACCACACTACATTTTCTTTATTTTTATAAGTATTAGTCACATACACATTCATTGGTTAAGAAGCATTTTCACCACAGAAAAAAATAGTAAGATATTTTCTTCAAAAAATATGTACAGTGGTGAAAACGAAACAGTTCATATTAATCGTATTAATAAGATATACGTAATATGCACTTTAACAATGTAAATTTTAATATACCAACCATATCATTTGTAATAAAATGTATTGTGTATGTCTAAATATATAAATACATAAATAAAATTAACCCCCTCAGTGACGAATTATGAAGGACGTAAAACAAAATTAATTTTTGTGAAATATGTGCTATATAATTATGTTCTAAATGTGTGATATTTTTTTATCATAGTAAGGAAAATAAATTATTTTATTTTTAAGAGGACTTGTGTCAATTACAGCATTGCAAAGAAAAAAAATATGTGTGAAGATGATATGCATATTTTTAAAAAAAAGTGTTTTTTATGCAGAACTTAAATTGTTTTATTAGTATTAAAAAATATCCACAAAACAAACAATTATTTCAAAAAGTCCAAGACGTCCTACTGTCAAACTATCGAGGTGAGCAATAAAAAATAATGTAAATCATTTGTTGGATTACCCATCTAGTGGTCTCTAGATTAAATAATACAGTTCTTTAAAGTGAATGTGTATTGACTAAAACACTTCCATTTATCGAGGGTAGTATCAAATGTCAGCTGTCCTCAAATGAGGTCAAGCCTCGTGAGTGAGAGGGTTAACTGTTATCATAGCATATCTCACAAAAAATACGTGGAAAATAAACATCTGAACAAAATTCACACATAAATATATTAAAATTATTGAAAATGCATAGGCCACAATTATAAGAGATTCAAGTATACGCCTTTAGACATTAGCCGGAATATACTAATTAAATTTAGTATGTTCCTTGAAAACCGGCATTAGCCAAAAAATAAGTCGGGTACACAAGTGATTGTATAATTATCAATCAAAAAGTTAGCAAAAAAACATGCAAACAAATATTAATGATCGATTTAATATTACCACCCAGTACACAGAACAAAACAAAACTACGGTTAACTCTTCTTCTCCAACCTGCCCTTGTATTGGGCGGTAGGTTGGTTGCAGAGAAGCGGGGGAGAGGCGGGGATCATTAAAGTGAAACAATCCTCTCATTACCAAATCATTTCTGCAGGGCGGACCACTCGACCTCTGGCTCTTTTCTATTGTGAGCTACATGTAAGAGGGATGGGGTCAGAGTGATCGGGGCCCGCTGCCTGATGCCCGGACTCGCAGGGTTGAATTTAAAATTATGAGAAAATATTAAGTTTTTGTATTTTATTTGCTGACTAGCGCAGACACGTGAAGAATCACTGGATATAAAATTTTTGATAATGATAAAAATTAAAAAAATATATACGAGTATATTAAAATAATTTTAATAAATCAAGGCATGAAGAAAAAAATCTCATTTGTAAGAGTTTTTTTACAGAATATGCACCTCTTTCTCGAGTGTACGACATTTTCAGTTTTGAGGTAAAACCACTATTCAGTATGTTCAGGACATATCTGCAGAGCTATTTACATCGTAACCTTCTTCTAGTCTTCTTCTTATACAAATCATCAACGCTGCTTTTAATCTTTAAAGGCGAGAGAAATGCCCCCAATCCTACTAAGAAAGGTTGAGTAAAATAACGATAATGTTGAGCGGTACATAAGTAAAAATAACGAAAATCAATTAATAACACCGACACTATAAAATGATTCTAGCCCTGTGCAGATTTTCCCACGAAGTCAGTGTACACAGGGTGGAATATTCAAGGGTAGCAGAATGTTGGGACGGGGGTAGTAACAAATCAAGAGCTACACGGGGCGGTCAGTGTATTGTCTGTACAAGGCAGTGTTGGATAACCTGATTGTCGACTATTAGCATAACTAAAGTTTGTTGTTCATATAAAAAATATAAGGTCGAGAAAGGTTCCAAGAAACAGCTAATATCCCAAAAGCAATGAATCACAACTAAAAATAAGAACATGCATTTTTAGCATGAACTTAGAGAAAAAATTAATACGTAGATGAAATTGCGTGAAATTAAAACTCAGTAGAACTGGTAAAAACCTAACCAAATTTCAAAATGCAACAATATTCATATTCCTAGAAAATACCTAATGGTCAACACAATACATAAGAAAAAGTAATTATGAAAAACAAAGTTAAGTAAAAAGTCCTTTCAGATAGGTAGAATAATGGAACAAATTAAATATGAAATTCATTAATATTAAAACGTACACTCAATTAAACATTTGAATAAAAAGAAAAACATTTTAATAATAAAATAACTAAACTTCAAAATAAAAAAAATATATAACCACCCCACCCCCATATACAAAAGCATACTTTTTTATGGGGTACATCTTTATCATGTAAATTATTTAAAAAAATAATTGTTACTATAAACATGAATTATTACTCTGTATCAAGTATTATTTTTTTGAATAAATGATCACATAATGTTATCAATGTGACAATCATAATGTGACTGTCGAAACCTTTACAGTTTCAGTGATTACAGATTGGTTGGATAAGAACCCAGAAGGATCGGGGTGAAATTGTGACAAGAGCAAATAAAAATGCAAGAAAATTTAAAGGATTTATCAAGCATAGAAATTCCAATATAGTGTGAAAGAAATTCTAAAAGAGTTCTTCCTGTCAAGAGCTACCATGCCTACCGTTCATTATAAAAATGATACTGGAAATGGCTATATACAGCTAACTTTACTAATCACCCAGGCTAGCCAGGTACTATCCCAAACTTCCTATTCTCTATTTATCATGCTTCACTGCCATAACCCTCAAAACATTTATCTGAGATTGAGGACGCTGCAGTCCCGCAGTCTCCATGCAGATTAGATATAAATATATTTTAAACACATTGTAGGATAGATGTATAGGTTCAAAATTCTGTTTAAATGTAACAACACCACGACTGAGCATAACAAACACTCGCTTGTACCTAGATTATATGAAGTTGGTAATGTAGCGGATCTATTTAACTGCACGGAAGGCAAGTACAAGAAGGTTATACCATCATTTCTTTTCAATCAATATTAATAAAAATTAAGTTTATTATATGTTTTATATGTACGCATATCTTTTACTTTTATATCCTTTATGAACTGTTATTCTTTATATACTCTCTGATGTCATTGTACAACTTAATGCCACATTTAATAGTTACCCTTTTAAATTATTTATGCTATATTCTTATACTTCTAGTTAACGGGTAATTATTGTTTATGGTATATTTATACCGTTGATTAAACACGAAAAAATACTCCATTATATAATATAGTCACAGTAACAAATTAGTATTAGCCAGAAGGTTGGGTTAAGTATGACGAGCGCTTATTAAACTTTACAATTTGGCGACCCCTGCTTAAATGCATACATGTACAAATGTACACCGAGTGTGCGTACGCTTCCACAGACACACGCGAGCCGCCACTCCGGCCAAGTGAGGAGATCCCGGGCAAATAATAATGGCGGGCCACTCGTGTATTATTGATAGTCAAAGGGTTAACACGCCGCCCGCGCCCACTGGGTTATTTGACCGGTGAATAAGAGAGAGTGCATCCATCCCGCGCCGTATTGTTATTGCGTATCATTATTCTGGCCGATTTCAAATATGCATGTGCTGCTAATTCGGGGGTTTTACATTTTTAATATGATGGGAGTTATGGTTTTGGGTGTAATTTAATTTAAAGAATAATTAATTTGACGATTTGTGTGGTTGAGTGGTAGGATTGTCGACTATGTGACTACACAAAGACCGCAGGCTCGAACGCTACACGAAAAACATTGTTTTTTTTTTGACGGCCCCGTGGTTGAGCGGTTATTCAAATCTCGGCGTGCGCAGGTAAATTTTATATGATGAATTTGCTTTATTTCACAATTTCTAATATTATAAATATATAGGGCGTTAAGAGACGTACCTCACTTATTTTAAACCAGTGATTCCCGGCCATAATATTTAGAGTAGAAAATATTAATGAAATTTTGGTCTCGGTGACATTTTTTGTACTTTTTATTTTATTTTTTTAACATGTTTTTTATTGAAATACAACCAAAAACTAATTTATTTCTCTCTTCACACGACGTCACTGATCAGCCGAGTAATCGCCAAATCTCCCTCCTCGACCCTACCTGTCAAATACCAACCACTTTTTATGTTTTTAGGCAAATTAAAAAACAACAAAAAAGTCACCGGAGAACAAAACTTCATTTATGTTTTTACTCCAAATAAGGTCAGAAATCACTGGTTAAAGTCGATTACGTCACTTAACACCCTATATATAGTATATTTGTGGTACGTTCCAGAGTGGTAGATTTTTTCAATATCGCCCTGGTGAAAGACTACCCATTAAGAATCGAAACATTGCTTGAAATAGTCCGGCGATCAAATCTGAATAGCTAGGTATTTTCCCACCTTCCTCCATCCAATCTCCTTTCAACCCCCTCTACATTTAGCCTCATAACATACCCCAATTGGGCATGCCATAGTCTCACTGGCTCCAGATGGTTGGGAGCAGTTGGGAATCTTGTGCGCACCGTGTTCCAGTACGCACATAAAATAGAGTGAATATCGCACAACAGTTCTAACTGTCCGGAACCTGCGGAACTATGGCATAACCTGGGATATGTTGTAAGGATGCAGGGCGCGGGGGAGGGGAGGAGATGTAGAGGAAGATGTGGCAGTACTTGACTATTTAGTTCTAGCCACGTTTCTATTCTGAATATTGGTCTTTCACCACGGCGATACTGAAAGTATCTACCACTCTGGCCGATCTAAGTATCCTTTTCTACATCTGACAAATATTTTCCAGCGGGAGAAAGGTCTATTCACATCTACCGGCATCGTGCAGTGCAGACACGTACAGTGACAGACACGGCAAAGAAGGGAGTATTCACATTACACTATGCGTGAATGTGTTCATAGATAATGTAAGCAACTAATTTTGCCGTGTTTGCCACTTTACGTGTCTGCACTGTGCGGTGCTGATAGATGTGAAACGAACTTTAAACGTTACGACATTCCAAAGCTTTTTTTAAATATAGACAAACATTCCCGGGTTACCAATAATATCACAAATATTTGAAAATATCCCACTACCATCACACTAAGCGGAAGATGTTGCTTGTGTCGTGATGAAGGACTTAGCCAGCCGAGGAATTGAACTCACGACGTCTGGGTGAGATCCAGACGCGTTTGCCAAGTCAGTCACTGACCGATTTAATACACTCGCATAGCATTGTCAAAGATGATAAATTTCATCTGGAAAACGCATTATAGGTTTCAGCATTACGTATAATGGCTAAGCGTCAAAAGTCTTGTTGCAGAACACTTTACCATCATGCGAACGACGCTTAATTTATTTATTTTTTATATATCATTCCACCCTGGGTCCTTAATTCCTAACCCATTGTGCATTATTCCCACAAGGAGTAAATAATCGCCAACTTCTTCTCCCGCTTCTCTTTGTATCCATTCCTTCCAAAGCCAGTGTCGCGAGTGCGGGGCCGGCCAATTGTCCGGTTCGAGTTGGATTGATTGTCCGGTTCGAGTTGGAATGATTGTCCGGTTCGAGAAGGATTTATTATTCAGCGGGTCGGTAATGAAACGTCCCCACGAAGAAGGGGCGGCCATTGTTCGGGCTTGTTGGATTATATGTTAAATGGAGGAATGTTTGAGTGTAACCGGCATTCTTGTGGATGTGATTATATATTAATTTGTTTTCTGTGGGTCTACCATACAAAAGTTCTATTGGCCCGGGGGTGGAACCATTCCCAAGGCTAATTGTGATGTGATAATCAGAGGAAAAAAAAATAGGGAAGGAAATAAACTATTTTCATCACTAAAGATAATATTAACAAATCTCAAATGAAATAGATAAGATGCATAAAAAAAAAGGTAATGGTCGCATTTGAGAATCAAACCCGGGGCCTGACTAACCACTGAGCTAATGATACCTAATTATTATCTTATAATTAACCGCCCGTTCTTTGGGTTATTATTAAAAAAATATGTAAAAAATCATCTTCTTTTTTCATTAGATTTCGCAATAAGAATACGTGTGACTAGTGACGTAACTTGTATGGGAGAGACGAAAATACCCGAACACATCCGTTAGCTTCGGCTGAACTCGTAATACTAAACGAAATGACGCAGGAACAAACTTGACGTACACGAATGTTTTGTGGGTTTCGGGTATAGTTTATTTTGTACCTGAACGTACGGGATACGGCTTGTTGCGTTCGGGCGATAATATAGCGGCCGTATCAGGTACGTTCGTATGGGTGGGGTGGTTAACTCTTAAAATCTTATCATTATTCTATTTACTTATATATGCTTTAAAGAGATATAAATGTCCTCATTAAGTGTTACATGTTAATGTAATCCACCTATGTTGAAAGAGGCAAACATATACGTTCCCAATAAGTATACTCGAGGGAGATCCCATGCACTTTTTTATGCTCCGAAAGCGAGAACTTCTATTTATCAGAACACGCCAATCAGCAGAACGACTCTACTGCTCAACGATGCTGCATTGACCATTGACATTTTCAGTATCACTTACAGACAATTTTGCCACTATCTATTGACTTATCTCACAAAATAGTTATAAATCTGCACCCATGACTTTGTACTCTACCTATCGACCTTTCAGTTCTTGCAGGCCGATACAGATTAGATCATTAATATAAAAATGTTTACTTACTTGTACTATACGAGTATGTTATTTCTAATACTTGCGTTTGTATGCTTTCTACCATTTCTCATTATTGTAATGCATCTTAAGAGGAACGACTGTGCGGCCTGTTTCATAGAAAACTTAATATTGGATTTGAGGCCAAAATACTCACCTAAACCTAATAATAAATTTATCAAAAAGTATAGTAAATATCTGGTACGGATTAGAAGAAATTTCTTTATTTTTGTTATACGATATGAAATATAGGCCATTACAGGAATTGATTTTTTACGATTTTAAAGGCACTTTTAACAATTATTTGGGGGCTAACGTTGATGTAAAAAAAAAGTTTTATCCCGTCTACTTTCAAAATATAATGAAACACAAAATAAATTAAAAAAATTAATAAATATTAAAATAAGCATTACGGTCGACTTTAAATTAAATTAAAAACGACCAATTTATGTTGGAACATAAATTTGCTGTACATAATTTAAAATATCATACTTCTCATACGTACTAGATATGTCATTCAGTTTGAATGGGTATTTTGGCCTCAAATCCAAAATAAAGTTATGTACAAATCAGGCCGCGCAGCCATTCCTCTTAAACTCTCTAATATATTAGTGTACCACCGTTTTATAGAGACAATAAATAAATAAGCAAAAATAAATTAAAATAATACATTTTTTTAAATCTCATCATTTATTAAATAAGTATTTTTCCCCTTCTATAACCACCTGACTGTATTTTAGTCGAACGTTGGTAACATAATGCCTTATCTGTCATAACAACATACTTAAATTATTTTTTTGTACATACAGTCACCTGCTTCAGAACAGGTTTCACCTAGTGAGGTAGTTAATGTAAACCATACAATAATATGATTATGTAACTTATATTGTACTTGTATTTAAACATGCCGTATTGTGTGAAACTGTATAACATTATTTCAATAAACGGTATATATTAAGAACATATTTCACATTAAATCCGTGAAACGCATTAAAATGTTTAAGAAAAACCGATTCGTACACCCCGGGCCACTAGAGGCACTAGTGTAGTACGTCGCCATCAAATTTCAGAAGCTGGGCGTATTATCTATTTTTGAGGTATTTGAACTTTCTAGCAGCATGGTTTGTACCAAGATCAAACGAATGAAATATTGAAGAAAACAATATGTACTGATTGACGTCATTGTCACGAGAAAAACTCTTGATAAATGGCGTGGTCCTCCATCGAAGTACCATCGAACAACCTCAAAGGAAACAATACAGAAATTCTTTGATCCCCTGACACTTGAAAGGTGAAAATACACTGCGTTCTTTATTGAAGAATCGGGATGAAAGAAAAGACAATACTACTAAAAGTTAGTCAAATAGGCACATTGTAAAAAGTACCGATCAATTATGCTTGGAAACTAAAATACGATATTGCTAGATTTGTCCTTTTGGAAAAAAAGAACTGTAAAGTAATTTATAATTTTGTCCAGGGTTTGAGGGGGATCGGTGACACGAACCACAATGGAGAAAGGTACATTTTAATTCTATTTTTAAAATGTTGAATCGTTTTGATAAAATTGTCCGGTTTTATGAATTCGTTGTGATTTTTTATTTTTGTTAGAAGGCGGAGAATTTAAGGGGGCTTGAGAAAAGAGGGGAGAATTTGGCCGCGGGGCAGTTGGGACAATCGCAATGTTAGACTGAAGAAAAATTGATGATGGTCGAAATGGAGGAGATATTGTAAGAGATTAAAAAATAAAACCGTGGAAATATTTTTTGACAGGAATAAAATAATAATGAAGATCAAGGTATGACATTTGTTGGAGCAATGAAATAAAACAGAAGAATAATTTATTTATTTATTGTGCTCAAGTTTAATTTGTGGAACTCTTTAATTTTAAGTAAAAAAAAATAAAAATATAATAACCATAATTAATTAATTCAAAATGTGATTTATTTATAAAAAAAGTTCTGCTAGGTAATTACTGTGCGTGACAGCTGTTTCGCCTTCCAAACGTATTATCAAACTGTATGTTAGTGTCTGTCTATCAAACAGTTTGATAATGCCTACGGAAGGCGAAACAGCTGTCACGTGCAATTAAAATTATCGACAGGATTTATGTTTATAAATAAACCTTTTTTTAAAAAATTAAATAACAAGTTATAATTTTTTTTTACTTAAAATATTTATTTAAAAAAATCATTTATAAAACTAGAAAGGACTTTCAACACAATCATCTCTTTTTGTGTTGCATTTATGGAAAAATAAAAATATGGAACAGAATGAATATTATGTCATATTTTAGTTTAGTTAAGAAGTTACTTGCGACCTAGAGATAGTTAGGTTGACCTATGTTTTTTTTAAATGACGCCAGAAATCACCGTTCATGTTTTTCCTGTGATAAACAAACAGAATTTTCGTAAGTAGTTTAATAGGGGTGTTTTTATAATAGAAAAAAAACTCTTGGTATTAACATTTTAAATTGTTCGTTCCACACGTTGAAGTGTTCAATAAGAGAAAGTAATATTTCTAAAAAACTCGGGCAATGCCGGTACTAACCACCACTAAATTATAAAAATATAGTGTCCCACATTTGTCGCATCTCTGATTCTCGTGACAATGAATGACCCGAGTGGCCGCCCCGGGCAGCGGTTCCGGAATAATAAACACGAAAACAGTAGCGCTCCCCCGCGTGCCCTGGCGCCCGACCTTCCCCGAATAACACTCAGGACACTTCTTCAATCATGGCGGGGAGGAGAAATTATCTGTGGTGCTTCATGATTTCCTGGTAAAAGAAATACTTCATCAAACACAATAATACTGCTTTTTGTGAAATATTACCCAAATTAGTTTTTAATTAAATCAAATAATTATAATTTCTTGGGAATTAACTATGCATCAATTTCTAGACACTTTGTTTTGAAGAGTTTTATCCACTATGTACATTTGTTACTTAATTTTATTTATTTGCTACGGGTTTCGACACATCCGTGTCATTCATGTAGGTATGATTACTAGACATTTTAAAACTAGAAACAGGGAACATGAACTCTGTACTCGTGTATATTAACTATTCCGAGTTTGCTACGCACTTAATTACAGACAGGCCATAGCTTCAATAAAGAAAAAAAAACTATGTTTAAACATTCAAATATTAAGACATATTTTAAATTGTGCGCCTTAGAAACGTTAGAAATAAACAACAACAAATAATCAATTAAAAATTAATTTAGTAAACAAAATAAAAGCACCCTGTAAATCACCTTTGTTATCCATGTTTCCTTGTTATTTAAATTATTTTCTTTGTTTGTGAATATTTTCTTTAAGGCTGAAATGGGAAAACATATTTTTTTAAAAGAAAGACAAATATTCCCGTGTTACGAATATTTGAAATATTGAAAATCTCCTACATCACAGTAAGCGGAAAATGTTGATTGTGTCTTAATGGAGGAGTTAGGCAGCTGAGGAATTGAACTCAGTCACTGAGCGAACATGAAATATAACCGGGTATTAATTATAATTTTCACGAAGACATGGAAAAAACGCCGTAGGCGGAAATTTAGCTCGGTCCATGGTGAAACCAATAAAAATGTTGGCTTTTCAATATTTATATTTTTGAAGCTGACAATTCGTGGTGGAATTCCATTAATCAGGATGGAATTCCTAAAATCAGGATATATCAATACTGATTAATAAAAAAATATATTTTCACTTTCGCTCAACTATCAGAACATGATGTAAAGTGAGGTTTGAAGTTCTCTCTTTCTAAAACGTGTGTTTCACCTTAAGAGAAAGGGAGATAGAACGGGCAATATGAGAACCGCCATTTGGTCCCCGATACGAAACAGCTAGAATCAAAGAGTTAAATCATAGTTTCCCACCCCCGATAGCCCCAAAAATTATATATATATACCGAAATTAAAGAAAAACTGTATAAGAAACTGAAGAGACCAATGAAAGGAAAGCGTTTTGCCACAATTGATGAGATAAAGTCGGAATCGAAGAACGAGCTGATGGCCATACCGTAAAGCGCATTCCAGAAGTGCTTCGAGGATTGGAAGAAGCGCTGGCATAAGTGCATTATATCTGACGAGGAGAAAATGGATATTGATGAATAAATAAATACTTTTCGCAAAATTCTAAATTCACCTTTTCTTTTGAACACACCTCGTAAGTCTGAAGATGGCCGCGATAATCTGAAACCGGTGAGGTAAAAAAAGTGGAAAAGAGTTATAAACCATTAGAAAAGTTTAATAAACCATTATAAAAATATTGACGTTTAGTATTATTTGAAAAGCTATGTTCCAAAAATATTTTGTTGCGGTACTTTTAAATGAAACCCTTTAAAATATATGAAACAGGGATTGCAAATAAATGCGCCCTAGGCGAAAATTTTTCTACAATTGAGGTCAAATCACAAAATGCTGTCATGAAGAAATATTTTCGACAAATGCGATTTTAGGAAACGTTAATTAATGATTTGCAAATTGTCCCCCAAAACATTCACATTTCTCCCATGTCGAGTCACTGCCATCTAAAGAGCGATTTCCGAACTAAATATCTGGGATGAGATATATTTCACAATGTGAAGGAGCCCGAAAGCCATCTCTCGTATCTCACTTTCACCTCCACCCGCGAAGAATGAGAAGTCTCGTATCGCGCAGTTGTTGCTTTGACGATTATTGATTGTGAAGAGGCTGCGTTAGTCCATTACCAATGACCCCATATACACCATTACTACGCCCAAAGTGATGGCTCGCCTGGCATCTCTTGACCCAGGCAAACAGAACCAACATGGGACGGAGCCAGGATGAACGTCAAAATGAAAACTATATACACATTCTCAAACAAGTTTCAAATACCACTCCTCACAATCCACTTATGCTTACAAGGATTTACAAAAAAATGAGTACATTTTTAGAATTTCTTTCTAGCCGTATTTTTTTTCCAAATTATTTTACGCTTTCCTCTCATCCATTCACACCTTTGACACTCAATTCCCTGCCGATTGTTTCCATGTACAATGAATAACGCTCGCGTGACGCGATTATCAAAAGTGGATGTCCTCGCATCTTTGTGTGATCCATTGTGCCCGCCTCTCCCCTGCCCATTGTCCGAGGGGCAAATGGGTAGCGAGGGGAAAGGCGGGATATTCCTGTTGTCAAATGATCAGCGGACATGACACTAATTTTCGAAGATTTTCAATGGTGGACACTTTGGACAAACAGGGGAAAGTGCCCAAAAAACATAAGTAGGTACCATTAAATAATCATACAATAGGAGTCCTGTCTCCAAATGGCCAATGTGGAAGGACATTAAAAGATAATGGAAAGGAAGATGAGTGAATGAAAAAGCGTTTTTGAGGTATAAGATAAATCATTAAATTATTGTGGTGCTATAAATTACAAACACCTTTTTTTTAATAAAATTCGAAGTAGGTACTTAAATCAAATTAAATAATGTTATTATTTGGTGAGTTCTGTGAGTATTTCAGTTTTTAATTAGTGTGAGAGCTGTTCGGTGTTTAAAGCTATTTTCAAACCGCAGTTAGGCAATTTTAATTAGGACGGTGTTTAAAATTATTTATTTCCGGTAAAACCGATTCACCTTTAAAAATAATTGTGATTAATTAAAAATTCTCTATTCTATGAAGAATTCGCGGTTGTTTTCCCCACAAAGTATTATCTTAATTGTTTTATAATGACGTGAATGCTATATAAGGGCCGGTTTTGTAACTATCCGTTTGTAATGCTTGATACCATTTTAAACTAATATTACCGGTCGTTTGACAGCTGTCAGTTGTTGCCCGAAGAAAAAGATAACAATATATAATCTGAATTTGTGAAATGGATTCCTAATCAAGCAGTGAAAATGGTGACAAGCGAATGTCTGTTATTCAAGATAAAAAATAAAATAAAAACGGACGGATAACGGTACGATAACGAAACGGTTCGTTACGTAACATAAATTTCGTTTATAAAACCGGCCCCAAGACAATGCATTTAATATATTTAGCAAATCTCTGAATTATTTACTAAAATACTCAATAAGAGCATTATTACATTTAATTTACTCAAAATTTTATGGAAAAAAAGGAGTTCTACCAATTTAAACACAATAACAATTAAAAAAATAATATATTAAATGTTAGAGTAGTAATGAGTAGACGTTCAGTGTCTCAAACATGTTGGTACTGTTGGTATAATATGTATACTACTATACACTATGGATCACTTCTATCGTTTTTTTCTATGGGACATTTGAGTTACTTGTTAAACCTGTGTCAACCTGAATGGTCAATAAATCTACTTTACATTTACAAGTGCTTTTTAATATAATATCACAATACAACAGGTACATGGTAATTATTCGTAAACGTCTTGTCCATATGTGATCGTTCTGGCAATAATTTAAACAGTTTAAAGAAAATAATGCGTTCATTAATTAACTTGGGACATGTTTTTATACTTATTCATTTAATGACCATGGGGCTTTAAGGGCCAGTACTAAAAAAAATGGCACTATACATCACTTTGCGGGTTGCTAACTCAAGCAATACCGTAAATGATTTATCTGTAAATTCTATACGGTTAGTTAGGAAAATGTATAAGGTTTCAAAAGACAAAAATCCTCAAACCGTAATAATTTTTTATTTTAATGTAAATCAAATATAATAACGTTTATATTAAGTTCTGCAAGTATTTCAGTTTTTATCATTGAGCTGTTTCGGCGTTCAAAGCCATTTACAAACTGTGGTTAATCCACATTGCGACGACTTAATTATATGATCGAACGTCGAAACAGCTGTCACAATAATATAAACTAAAATACTTGCAGAACTTAATAATAAAATTATTAAATTTGATTCACAATAAAATTCTAAAAAAATTAAATAGAATTCTACGAATTAAACAGAAAAAGAATTAATAAATGTAATATTTAAATTCTATGAAACACATCCCAAAATGTGTGAAAATATGTGCAGTTTGAATTCCATTGAAAGTAATTTTAAAGTTTTACCCAAAATTCCAGTATGAATTTAATTTTGAATTTTGAAAGATTACAATTTAAGGAATATTGTCTTTTGAAACCTCATACATTTTATAATATAAACACTTAAATTTGTTTTAAACCACTTCAATTTAATATATCGATCGACCGGTTTCGGAACTTATCGGAACCTTCCTTCGTCAGGACAATATTACAACTAATATAAGATACAAAATAATGACGTACATACATAAGTATTTAGGCGTTGAAGTGGGAAGCGACCAAAGGGGAAGGTGTAATTAGGGTTTTTTCGGAAAGCAGAGAGACAAATTTAGATGGTTATTCAATATACTAGAATTAATATTTAGGGATTTTCTAATTTCAAATGCATCTAAATTATTTAATCGTTTATTACGGTGAAGAATTTTAACCCCTATATCTACATTCAAAATATGATCGGTTGAGGTGAAGTGATCGGCAACTCTGAAAAATGATCGATATTTCAACATATCGATATATGTTAATATGTAATGTTAATATTTAAATATTAACATTACGGAATGTCTTACTTATGTAGAACGAAGGACAGCCATTGCAACATAGTTTGTAAATGCCGGAGTGGCTTAATTTATGATCCATATCTTAGTGTTTTTTTAGTATTTTACATATGGTATTATCAAAGCAGGACGCGGGTTTAATGTGGGCAAGTGTAGAATACTTGGTTATATACAAGATGCTGCGCCAATGATATGGTATACACCTCAAATGGAATCTTCATACTGAAATAATCGCAAATAAAGTAAGAAAAACCATACACTTTTTCAGAATACGAAACTTTCTCGAATTAAAACACTGGAAAATGATTTATTTTGCGGTCTGTCAATCTATTATTGTGTATGGTATCATAGCATGGGGAGGTGGAACTTCATCTGCTCTATTACTATGCATTTCTGTTCGTTACATATTACCAACTGTTATTATATTATTTCCCCTTTCCCTTTTAACGTATCCAGTTTATAAACACTTTATTTTTTTAACTATTTATTTTAGAAACAAACAGCACAGATCGGAACCAATGACATGTCTCCATGTAATATCTAGTAAATGGTTATACACATTTTACCGGGCGGGGTTAGTACATGGTAAAGATAAAAAGGTATACGAAAAAATTGTATAGTGTATAAGTGTGTATGTGTATGTGTATGTATGTGTGTGTGTGTGTGATAAATCATTCGTAGTATTTCTTGAGTTAGAGATCTGCAAAGTGCGTATTCTTGGATGCTTGCCGTTAACAAAGAGCTTTTAGTTTGAGAGAGATATAACCCTGTATTTGGATAATATTTAATTCCAGGAGGCAGTTCACCCATTGCAATACCTTCCAACAACACGATTATCAGTCCCATCACTAACTTTAACATCAGTAGTAAAATATTAATGAAATAAACATCTGAATAGTGCCGTTCTTCTCTTATTTTCAATCCGTTTTACATCACAAAAGTCTCACATTTTCAGTAGCGATTCGGAGCAAAATAATAGTAATTGCAGAAATCCAATTAACTACTTGCCGCGTCTGGCCTCGGCTGAGGCTTGTCGCGGGTCCTCGAGAAAAACGTCGCCACTACTCGGAATCGTTTAGGATCGATCTACCTGTGACTCTCATTATACTATGTGCCTACATTCTGCTTACGCGGGTGTACATAAGGACCGCGAGTTCAGAGGAATAGCAACATCATTTTTTAAATATTTGAATTTTCTCATGTTTGTTCTTGTCGTTTTACTGTTCATTATTATTACATAGTACGTAGAAGTGTCTGATTATTTGTGGCCCGAATAAAGTATTTGATTCACTTGATCGTACCGAGCCTTCCTGCGGCGTCCCTAACATCTTTATTCATCCACTTTAGAATTATAAATGTAAACTCTTTTCTCAGTAAATTCAATCTACATGTCATAAACCATCCAAGCGGCCTTCCTTAACTGTTATAGTGCCGAAGAGCGCCGTCGCGCTTGTAGGTAGGCATGCGAAAATTGCATGGGGCGCGACAGCGCTCCTTTCGACAATTTACTTTTGGCGCGCGTTGGTGAATGTCGTGTTCACACGTCCATATTTTATTTCATAAAATTTCTTCTTATCTTTCTTGGATCACACTTTTTTACATTATTTTTTTTTTCATATTCCTTCCATTTCGATTCCAAAATGTCGAGCACAAGTGAAAGTTCATATGAAGATGTTGAAATGGCAGAACAATTTGAAGACTACATTAGCGACTATGAGAGCGATAACGGAAGTGATATTGTGGTTCCTGTTAATCGGAGGATGCCGTGAAAAGATCCAACTTGATATGTTCTTTGTGTAAAAAAGGACTGCATGGAGTTTGTTTAGGAATACACCATTGTAAATAAATGAATGTTCGCTAAAATGAATTTTATAGCAGTTTTTGTCCTGTAGTTACATGAACTACGGGTAACTAGTTTGACGATGCCCGTGATGAGGATTAAACCGGTCCGGTGGAAAATAATAAGTGGAAAAAAGTTACAAAGGTTTTTTTTAATTAAAAAAAAATAAAAAATCATTTTAAAATGGAATTCCACCATGAATTGACAGTTTCAAAATTAGAATTAACGTCCAATAACCTTAGAATACTACGAGTATGTCCCAAAAATGTACAAAATGTTACCAAGTTTAATAAAAAAAATAAAAAATCATTTTTAAATGGAATTCCACCATGAATTGACAGTTTCAAAATTAGAATTAACGTCCAATAACCTTAGAATACTACGAGTATGTCCCAAAAAT
Source organism: Halesus radiatus (assembly GCA_022606495.2). NCBI lineage: Eukaryota > Metazoa > Arthropoda > Insecta > Trichoptera > Limnephilidae > Halesus > Halesus radiatus. The sequence continues at coordinate 35,158 of JAHDVE020011081.1, forward strand.
GTACAACATGTTACCAAGTTTAATAAAAAAAATAATTTGAACAAAATACCGTTAACCTTTCTATCAATAATCTTACGGTCGCACCCGAACTTTTAAATAATATTCTAATATAAAACTACCACCAGATGGAACTATCTCATATGTATCGAGGAATACTGTACCAGAAAATCTTGCATTGCCACAAAGCCTTTTTCCAACGTGAATGAAACCAAAGGAAAACGCGATATAAAGTTGATTTGTTTCGAACAAAAGATTAAAATTGTTCCGTAATTCGAATCTGCCACCCTAAGCGATGCATTGTTCTTTTGAACTTGTAACTGGGGGGATTCTAAATTTGAAAACAACTACTGCACTCCAGTATTGCCACGTCTATGAAATAATTATAATAATTGTGGGTGTACGACAAAATGTTCAATGACATAAGTTTTAAGACCTGGCAAAGTTTTAGGCGAGAAGTTTGGGGTAAATTTGAACAAGATTAAAAAAAATAATAATACAGGGTGAACAACGAAAACTATTTTTTTACGAATTAAAAACAAAACTACGCATGTTTTAGGAGTGAATTCGAAAAAAAGTCGAAATATTCGAATAAATGCAAACCTCCTCAGTCATGAACGTTTTTTTAGTGATTTTATTACAATTTACATAATCCAATTTTATTCAAAATATATAAAAAACGTATCCTTAAAAAACAGGAATGATAAAGTCGAATAAATTTGTAAGTCATAAAATATAGCGATAGTACAGAGGGTAGAACTCTCGGATAGCATTATGACGGATTGAGTTCGAAACTCACAGTGGGTGTCAACTTACACACTTTTCTTAGTAAAAACATATGGAGGTAGGTACTGTAAAACCAAAGGAGTTATAGTTTATTTCCAAAACATGCATAAGAAAAAAAACATAGTTTTAAAAAAATAATTTTATCAATTTTATAGCTACGTTTTCGTGAAAAATCATCCCAAGGGCGGGGTACATATAATATAAATATCATAGTTACAAGGGAACGGAATAATAAGCAACAAAAAAAAGAAGATGAGCATCAACAGTTTTTTAATGTGAATACCACACAAGAGTCTCGAACTGTCCAGAGTCAGTGGGACTATGGCCCTAATTGGGGTATGTTGTGAGACTGAAGGGAGTGAGGAAGAAAAAGATACCGGAAAGAGGAAGGTTGGGAAGTATCTGGCTATTCAGATCCGGTCACCAAACACGGCAAAAGACATTCCAAGCAACGCTACGATTCTGAATGGTCGTCTTTCACCAGGGCGATTCTGAGAGTATCTACAACATATATGCTATTATGGTTATTTATATGTTAAGTAACTCGAAAGAACTAACTAGGGAAGCCTTCATCACAGCGCAGAAATAATTGCTGATTATGATAAAGAAAAAGGCATCATAAATTGGAGAGAAACAAATAATTTGGCAGTTAATCTGAAATCTAAAATGATTAACATCAAAATCCGAGAAAACAAATGATAAACCATTTTGAAAAATCCACCAAACTAAACAGTTATCACAACATTCAGACTAAGATCGCAATATTATATAAATAAATGCATGGCTGTATTTAGCAATAATGAAAATTTCTACATTTTAACATGTTCTGTAACCCACAATGTATCCCTCATTCAATTTCGAACACACTCCCACAATTTAAGAGTCGCGTTCCGTTCTTCAGAGTTTCCAGGTGAAATTATATCGGGATAAATGACTGTGCCACCTCATACTCCTTCCCACCCCCAGTGAACGCGAACATGTAACAATCTTTACAAATACGAGTGCATTTGCAAAATGATTTAATTGCTGCTCTGCATCAACGATATATGGTACGGGAAAAATAGAGTGGACGCCACTGGAATTTTACACGAGTCGAAAAATCAATTATAATTTATAAAATTTGCAGTTTCGTGTCAACAGATGTCACTAAAATATTCACAATTATCCTACGAGGAGTTGCCGAGACTTCAGGCTTCCCAAAACAAAACTTACGTGTACACAGAACAGCGTGTTTTATAAAGGGCAAAAATTTTTATAATAACCTACCAAATTCCATAAAGGAAGCCTCAAGTCTTGGCACTTTCCGTAAAACATGTGCTATATACATACAGAAAAATTTATGACTTGTATTTCTATTTGTATTAACTGTATTTCTTAAACCCTATTTTTTTTTTTTTTTTGAACTGGGGTAACTGTATTTCTTTTTTTTAATTAACTGTATTCTTTCCGTTATAATTTTATGACTCTATTTATTTTATTATGTATCTTATATGTTTTTTATTACTAGATGTATGAAAATTTGCTTACATCTAAATAAAGCTACAAAAACAAAAAACAAACTCCTTGAAATTTTGTAAAAACTCTACTCTTCTTCACCTACTAAAATAAATATATTAAAAACATGACAAGAAATCCCTGGTTACGAATAACCTGACAATATTTGAAAATCTCCTACTACCATCACAATAAGCGGAAGATGTTGCTTGTGTCATGATGGAGGACTTAGCCAGCCGACGAATTGAACTCACGACGCCTGAGTGAGACCCAAGCGTGATGCCAACTCAACCACTGACCGATACATACCTACTTTTATTTTATACAAAAGCGTTATTTTTTTTTGTAGATTTCCAGAACCCTGCAAGGGCTGCTCTAGCAATGATCACGAAAATTATGAGGTTACATTATGTAGCAAAAATTAACAGTCCCAAAATGTGTTGATTTTATCTGTTAATATTTATGTGTTGATCGCTACCTCATTTCCATCATGGGCTATGGAGCTTTGACAATGAATCAATTTAAGAGTCAAAATATTTTATTGTCTGACAGTCCCAACCGTCTTGAGCCAGTGAGACTATGGCATACCCAATTGGGATATATTGTGAGGCTGAAGGTATTGAGGAGGGGAAGGAGATGGTAGGGAAGTACCTGGCTATTCAGATATGGTCACCAAAGAATGCTAAAGCCATTTCAACGTTTCGATTCCGAATGGTGGTCTTTCACCAGGGCGATACTGAAAGTATCTACCACTCTGGAACGTGCCGCAAATATACTATATACTATTTTAAAGGAATAACTTGTGAAATAACACAATTTAATTATTATTATTTAATTTTAATTACTTATTTACTATTATTTACTATTATTTACTTATTAATATTTACTTATTTTTATTCATGTATTATTGTTCACTTATTACTATTTACTGATTATGATTAAATTGTAAAGCCGCTCATATCAACACAGGATTGTCCTAGTGAGATGAGTGGCTAATGTTTTTTTTTATATACATATAAATTTAAGAATAAATAAATGAATTAATAAATGAAATGAATAAATCAACTAAAATTTACTTGCGCAAGGCGGAATTTGAACCCGCGATCTCCGGATTCGTAGCCAAGGATCGTAACCACTCAGCGACCACGGAGACCGTCTCAATATTTAAAAGTGTTACGTGCTAAGACTGTTCATTATTTAAAGTATTGATATTGACTATTGATGATTGTGAATTATAATAATACTTTTAATTTAAGCATAATGAAAAAATATGTTAATGTTGCATCAGACTAAAAACTGTAAAAAGAAAAACTTTCTAGCGCGGTGTAATGCGAGAAAGCCCGGAATTGAGGGTTTACCGCGTACAGTATCGCGTCGCAGTATTTAATTATCATCGTCATTAATCCGGCGTATTAATTGATGCCCTCGAGCCGTGAATGGGTCCTCCGGCGACGGGCGCGGGGCCCGCAGCGGCCCGACATGTCATTGAGACCCTCATCTGCGCGGGCACTCGGGGCCCGCATCCGTTTGTATGGAAAAATCGAAAGCGGAGGGCGAGCGTTATAACCGGAAAAAGTAAAAAAAAATATGTTTTTTAAATGTTCCTATGTAAACCACACCTGCATGCATTTTATGTGCGTAGACAGGGCTTACAGTTTACATCGCACTCAAAGTCAGAAGTAGAAAGTAATTCTCAAATCACCCCGTCTGCAGCCATGTTATTTTTACCGATTAAAACGATTGTTGTCAACAGGATCGACAGAAATTTTATCAATAAAATCATAAGTGTGCATACTAACACGATATATGAAAGCCATCTGTGTATTTAGCAGTGGCGTGCATTACCTTATGACCAAACATAGGATGTAGTATGCAGTTTTTGGACAGTTTTTTTTTCCTATTTGAACGGTGGTAATTTTCCAAAACTTTAAATGTGACAATAAACATATACACATTTAGAACCTTACGGCGTATTGGTCAGTAGTGGGGAATACAAAAAAAACCACAACCAATTTAAAAAAGGTAGAAACCCTGATAGTTGAATAATACGTTAATAAATGTTAATTCGAGATAAGCAACATTTTGTCATGCTAGCCGTTAACCTAGCGGTAGTGTTGTAAACTCAAAAATGACAATTTATGGAAAGGATTAAAAACTTTAGTGGAAGGATAACATTGTGTCCCTAGTTTCAAAACGATCACAAGCAGTGCAGTCTTACTCTTTTACAGGCTTTATTACAAGCAGTACGCGGATGGTGGGCTGCGTTATGTATCCTGCAAGAAAGTAGATTGAAGAAGTTTGAAGAATATTGCCGTAGGGGAGATTGCAACTAAACAGCACAAATTTTTCAAATAAAAAAATAAATTTAAATTTATCAATGTAGAATGATTGTGGAATAATAAAATTATGAAGAAAAAAAAATTGTCGCAAGGTTTAATTTATTTGATTTCTTTAATGATTTGTTTTTCTTAGGGTAGACACAGCTTTTCAGCCTATATGGATTGCATGCAACTGGTATTTAGCCATCACTATACCGTGCTCATGGTAATGCGCAAAAATGCAACCCAGAGCATCAAGCGTTGCGCAATTTCCGCTGGCGGAAGAAGCCATTCTACCTCTGCCTGAGCTCTTCTGCAAATATTTAACTCTTCATTACATTTTGCAATTCAATTTCGTGTTTTAACCCTTCAAAGGGCAGAATGATGGGGGTCGATAATAAAACTTGTTTTACATACAAATATCGTAATTGGGGTATAATTAGACAAAAATGCATTTTTTTAAGTTTGTATCTCTTTTAAGTATATACCCATGCTTTTTAGAACGGTCAGTATGCTTGCCAGAGAGCGTTGTGAGGAATATGTTCAGCACGCAAAATTCACTGATATTCATTGGTGCTGATCTATTGCAAACTCGAAACAAACAAAAAAAAAATAGATAATATTTACTACTGATGGTCTAACCCTGAGCTTTGTGTCTGAGGTCGGACTTTTCCAATTATAGAATGAATCATGAATGATTGCTCACGATATTTTTTTTTTGATAAACTGGCCAGCAACTTACAAGGTGTTTAAAAAAACTGCAGAAAAGAGAAATCTAAAAATTATAAATATTGACTCTCAACCACCAGTTCAATACACTAATTATTTTATTGTGATACAACATACACGAAAATCTAAAAAGAGAGTATTTTATTTTTCTCGTAGACCATCAACGGAATATTAATTACATTCGTGCGACCAACATAAGGTGAAACCCACAACATTAAAATAAGGGTCAAGACAACATTGAAAGCCACAAGAAATAGTACCAATACACAAGCACCCCTAAAACACTGAGCGAATAGGTTTGGAAGGACCACAGCAGACTTTAGATTTAAATTATTCTCAATCAGTGATGGACAGATTGGTCGTAGGGGGAGATGGGTCTAACCGCAGTATTTGAAGTGTCTAAGGCTCGAAGGCTAAGGGGAAGATGGGAAAACTATTGGGAATAAACAAAGTACCTTTTGGCTAATTAATTATTATTATAAACCGTTTAGATGCCTGTGCATTTTAACAATTTCGTACCGTTTTTAAAAATGGGCTACTCGTTCAGGCAGTAGCCATGATTATATTTTGAAAGGTAATTTTTGAGTTTATTGATATTTGTCTTGTTTCACAATTAATTAATTTATAAATAATATATAGTATATTTACGCACGTTCCAGAGTGGAAGATACTCACAGTATCGCCCTGGTGAAAGAACATTCATAATTGAAACGTTGCTTGAAATGGCTTTTAGCCGTGTTTGGTGACCAGATCTGAATAGCCAGGTATTTCCCCACCTTCCTCTTCCCCTCCCCAATACCTTCAGCCTCACAACATTCCCCAATTGGGGATGCACTCACTGGCTCACTGGCTCCAGACGGTTGGGAGCAGTTGGGGCTGTTGTGCGGTATTCATATTTTTAAAAAATCCGTGCGGGACTCTAGTATAAAACTTTTTTTTTATTATGTAAGTTTTAAAGATATGTTTTTGAAGGATTTTTTTTTGTAATTAATTTTTTTTTGTAGACAGTATGATTTGTCATTTTAGGTTTGTCATATTCTTTCAAATGAAAGTACCTCGCAATAACTTCTAAAGTATAAAAAAAAACTAGGCCAAAATTCTGAAATAATTCTACAAGGTTTTATCACCGCCAGTTTTAATTCAGGTATTTTTATACCAAAAGAGTTAAGCGGATAGATATGCCAATACATTTTTTTGAGTTGATATTACTTGTCGCTATGCAAAAAACTCCGTAGGATCATAAAGTTAAATCACAATACATAGAGCCGAGCTATTTATTATACGCTAAAGCAGGGGTTCCCAACCTTTTTGTACTCTAGAGCACATTCTAAAATATCGGTAAGGTGGCGGGCACCACCTATTTTTAATCGACTAACTCCTTCCATAACTTCTCATTTTCCCATAATTTATTTTCTTATATTCATAATTTATTAATAAATATAAACAAAAATGTTTAAAAATAATAAAACTCTTATCAAATAAATAAAAAATAATTCACATTTTTAATTAATGTTTATGAAAAAATTCTGTCGAATAGTGGCAGGCACGTACGAATCGTACAACCCCGCGGGCACAGGGTTGGGAACCACTGCGCTAAAGGGATACCCACCATTTGAGGCCGATTGGTATGTGTCATATGCAGTGGCGTGCATTGCCCTATTACCAAAGGCAGACTGTGTGTAGTTTTTCAAGTTAAGGTTTAAATAAAAATGCATTGAACATTTGTTATGGTCAAAAGAATACAAAATAAGCATGTTCCTCATTAAATTCATGCAAAAATACATTTTAATTAGAATATCTTATTATGGTTATTTTTTCTTAGAGTAGGTACAGCTTTTCAGCATTTATGGACTGTACGTCACTGGTCATACGAGAACAGGCTGTTTTTACGACTCATTCTTGTGCTTAATGCGAGACACAGAATTTTATTTATCTCATAACCAGAAAAACAGGCTGCAAGGGAGAACTCATGGCTCATATTCAATATGGTACATTTACATTGGGAACATTTGTATTTGCAAAACATAGTAATTTATCATCAACTGAGGTACATGTAAGTTGAAGTTGCATTATGTTTGCCTGGTCGATATTAATTCCTAGCTGGACATATTGTCCATTCTAAGGAATTAAATATGTGGTGGGTATCAAAATATCGAGTTGTAAGGTGTTTTACTATTTTTAATTCATTGTTGTAGCTCTTTTCGGTGGGTTCCGAAAATGTACTAAAAAAATGAAGAAATAAAAAAAAGAACGAAAATTATAAATATATTTTTTTTTACAGGTTCTCTGACCCCATTCTTCCAAGGTCAATAAGCCATTTGGTATTTTCGCCAAAGGATGGCAATTCGCAGTTTTTAACCTCGCTGGAGATTTTATTGTAGATTTTTGATCAAAGGTAGGTGTGTGTGTGTTTTTTTGGTACATTCACTTATTTACTTTATAATCAGACAAAGAGGAAAGAGTTTTTGACGGAAAACTCATGGCTCCCTGTGTCGAGAACATACAAAAAAAAGCTTCATCACACAGCACACAGATGACGTATTTTTGAGGGTGCACATTTTACATCGGGTATGGCGGAAGACAAAAGTTTCGCTCTATATGATGCAATATAGAATAGTGCTCAATTCGGTTTGAATAGAGCACGAAATTGAACAACCGAAACAGTCCACACCTTCCGAGTCTGCTCGCAGCGCTGTTTAACTGTCACTATTTACATTGTCGAATCACTGTTCCTACGGGCAAACACCTTTCGTCCCGAAACTACATTAATACCCATTAAACTTTAAGCAATCAATGCAAAATACACCTGTTTGTGTAGCGAGGGGAGCGCGAAACTTTTGCCTGCGAGCGTGGCGGGACGTTAAATCAAAGCTAAAACTTGTTAATAATTGGTATTAAAAGTTTTGATTTTGCATGCTGCGAGTTGTGTACTGATTTGTTATGTAACAAATCTCTTGTTTATTTCTAATAATAAGGAAGATCTGCGGTCTCTCGTGGTTAATATGCACGAAGCACATAGAAGTGTAGAAAAAAATAATTATGTATTCAAGGAAGTCCAAAGACATCGCATTTGAATCGTTGGACTAATACAGGGTTATTCTAAATGATGGACACAATTTCGCACGTTCTCCTCTGATATACACGGTCGGCCCGAGATTTTTTTATTTACAGAGATATCCAGTTTGTTCAAATGAGGAAGATCGTGAAAAATATAATGGTTTTATATATATATTCATCAGCAAACGCCGACTCTGAATATATAACTTTTATTATAATCATTATTTAAAAGTGAATAAAAAACCATCTCACCGAAACACCTTGTTATGTTGGTACCATTGCATTTGGAACATCTAACATCACATGCGCATTCTGTTTTAGGATTAGTATGGAAATTTTTATTTATCGATTTTGTTTTGTATTTTTACAGGTTTGACGAAATTTAAACCTACTTTGGGTGATTTTAAGCTATATAATTGTTTATCAATGTAAATCTATTATTAATGAAGAAATTAGAGTATTCACGAGCAAACCAATTATCAATACGGATATTATGACAATGTTAATGCTCAATACTATTATTATTCTTCGAGTTAAAGTTTCTAAAAAGGTAAATAATTTTCTTATTTACGTTTAGTTATGGTTTACTATGAATAGAATATAAAATTATGCACGGTAGAGATCATCCTTATTTTGAAATTTGACAATCTAAACTCAAATCTGATCAACACCGACCGGCCATAGATTTGGAGCGTTTTGGCGGGCTTTGAAAAATGAAAACTATGAAAATTATTTTAACTATGAACTCGCTTTAGAAAAAAAAGGAAATATACTGGTATTTAAGTTTGATCTTCGTTATATTTAATTTTTTTTAAATGGACTGCAGTTTCTTATTGATGATACCATCGACAAATGCTCTTTCCAGTTGGGGGTTCAATGTTAAGGGGATCCATTTCCTAAAATTAAAAATAAATTCCGGTCGCATGTTTCGATTTACGCAAAAAAAACATCACCAAAATGCGTATTTTATTTTATTTTTTAAAGCTCAGGCATAATTATGAAAATGTTTATGGATCGTATTCTAAAAAAACTTCATTTTCCACAATGAACAATACGACAATATCGGAAAAGGGGTTTGGAAGTAGGAGATTTTGCATATTAAACATTTTTTTAGGGTCTGATACATTATTTTTTTCTAAGCTTATAAAAAGACTCACCAAAAAAATGTCCAAAAAAATGTTAAATGAAAAGCCAAGGTGTAGTATACTTGCAGTATTTAATGAATTCATCTATGATATTACTAGGCGATCAAATTTTCAAACCAAAAACACATGATTTTGCATTACTTCCCATTGCATCGCCTTAAAGTGGAGACGAAAGGTACGCTGCACTACTTATTCACAACTGACGCGGAATGGCTGTTTGGCGGCGCGAGTACTATAGCAGTCGTTTGCGCAACTACGAGCGATCTAGTGGGATTCTAAATTTTCGGACCTCCTCTTTAAATAGCTATGTAGATCATTTCCATATATCGTATAATTCAGAAAATGTAGCGGTACGGAGTTGGGTCCATAATTTTGAATAACCCTGTATAGTTGGGAAGTACGTTGACTGATAAGGACGTTGAAAGAAGGGTGGATGCTGTCAATCGATTGGAGGACTGCGTTCAGTAGTTGCTAATGAAAGTTGTCTAAAGAAGCATCGCTAGTCCACAATTTAGTTCTGATAACAACCCTGATATATGGCTGTGAGGCGTGGGACTAGCAGAGAAAGGACGAAAGTAGACTGAATGCAGTAGAAATGAAATCCCTATGTGGAAAAACCACGGAAGGAAGTATTACGAATGTAGGGAACATAAAAATGAATAATTACCAATATTAACAAAGTGGACGCTTAGATGGATTGAGCATGTAAAGCGAATCAGTCTGCAATATGAAAAGTGCCTCGATGAGAGCCAACCGCCAATAATGTAGGGCATCAGAAGGCCAAAATATTTGTTAATACCACAGCGATAAAGATACGGCCATATAAATAGATAATCGTTGAAGAAGATGATATTCAACACTCAATGAAATATGAAATAGATAAAAACAGAAAAGTAAAAAAGGTAACGGTCGCAACTGGAACTTGAACCCAGATACTTTAGTCTTGTCGGGACCAACACTCAATCAATTGAGGTATTGAGACCGAATTTTATTCGATCATTTTCATTGAACTCATATTCAAATTAATGAATTCCCATATTATTGGCTGTCACCTTTGGAATGATTGTAGAGGTCTAAACGAATATATTTGCAACCTAGACGGTGGCATGGATATACCTAGTTTTTCTTTTTTTTTATTGGACAACTACTGACTTTATTACAAGTACAGAATGAATATTCAATTTATTAGGAATAACTTATTGAAGGCTATAAACGATTAAATATGTTCAATTTTGAAATAACTTATTGAAGCTAATAAACCTCATTGTAATATATTTTTAATCATTGAGGATAATATTAATAACTCTCAAAATGAAACATGAAACCGAAAAGACACAGAAGTTCTTAGAAATCGAAGCATGATACCGTTAAAAATGACGATACGGATTGGTGTAGCTGTAGCAAAGTAGATTATAGCGCAAGGTCCCGGAGAAACAAGGTCCTGGGTTCGAATCCCAGTTGCTACCGATATATTTTTCTTTTCTGTGTCTTTTCGGTTTCATGTTTCATTTTGAGAGTTGTTAATATTATATTCAATAAATAAAAAATAAAAATTAAATATTTATTACAATGAGGTTTATAAGCTTCAATAGAATATAAATAAATAATTCAGGAGATGTTACAGAGACATTTAAAAGGTTGGTTACCTCCGTTGTAGTCAGTAGTGGCAGACGGGACCACCTTGTACAGGGCGAATTGATTAACCCCTTCGGGTCGGAAGTGTCGAACAGGACCGCAAAGTGTTAACCGCAAATACACCCCCACCCCCCTGTCTTCAAACTGGAGGGGATAACTGTTTCGGTTAGCTGGGGAATAAGTTGGAAACCACGCATCTGTTGGTTGTAAGGAAAGTTTGGCAATGAATGTGGTTTTGATGGGTCCAAAAAATTAATGAACGTCTGAAACAACCGGTTTGCAGAAATCGATCGAGCACGGTGTAAACTATGCGCCTCGAAAAGTGTCAAGATAATCAGATTTTTATAATAATTACTACCAACAAGAGAGGTGTACGTACAGGAAATTATACACCCACATTTCGAGGCATGGAACTGGCAGAGGAAGGACGAGAGTAGACTGCATGCTGTACAAATCAGATCTCTGAGGCGTATGTGTGGTAAAACCATGCATGATCGTATGAAAAATATCGAGTTTCACAAATAATGGAAGGCTGATGTGAGCGTAATGAGTAGGATTAAGAAAGGGACGCTTAGATGGTTTGGGCATGTAGAACGGATATTTTGGGAAAAAATAGTTTTAGCACGTAATGCTTTTAAATATTGAAATAAATAGTTGTTTGGCGGGTACACGGAATACGAAATAAATTGTTACTGTGGATTTAAAGCTCAAGTCCTTCAAGAAACATAAAAATACATTATATTATTGTAAAACTAACATTTACAGTATTTCTATAAGTTGTTTGAAGGACATGAGAACTAACAATAACAATTTATTCCATTTCATATTCCGTATGAACACCCGCTACCAAACAATTTTAAAATGATTAAGTGCTAAAAGTATTTTATTTCTAAATATTTGAATTGGCGCCATCTGCGAGCGCGTATCACGTTTAGTTTAACCTTAAGTGCGTGAATTTTCCAGTAAAATAGCACTGCCTTGTTGGGTCCGGCAACTTACGACAGGCCGAAGGAGCAGGCAGTTAAGTTACGCAACAGAAATTGGAATACCGTTCACGGGGTGCTGTTAAGGCATAAACAGCCCTTAACATATGTCTCGCACTAAGTCTTCTTGAGAACGGAAGGGACGGTCTGGGTACACATAGGGATATACAGGGTGGTCAAAATGGAAGAAAAAAAAAGTGGTCAGCGCATCGATACGTTATGTGTAAAGTCCCTACCATAAAGTAAATAAATATTATATAATAAAGAGATTAAATAAATTCTAAAGTGGGTACTACAAAGTTAAGTACTTACTCTATGAGCAAAACTGTTATTTTAAGTCAATATTATTTCCTTTTCATTCAACTTTTTTATCTTATTTTATCTCTCAAAAATTCTTTCAGTAAGATCAATTCTGTGGTACAAAATTATATTTCAGCACATTAATAACCCTATATACAATACAAATAAACTAAAGCACACTAAATTACAATACTCGTTTCAAATTTAATGAAGGATTCATGGTTCCTAAGCATACAAACAAATATGGACAAAGAACTTTAGACGACATGATTCCTAGCTGTTTAAATATGTTACCCGCTGTAATAAAAAAAAATTATTAAAACTAAACAGTTAATAAATATATCGAAAACTTGGCTAGAAGAAGGTATTTGTATTAAATAATAAGGAAATATTATTTCATGTATAATTTATTGTGTAGTCTTTAAGATTCTTGAGAAATATTTATGTTTTTAAGTTTGTTACATGTTTTTTTTTATGTTTTTATTTTATATATATATATAAATATTTTGTAATCTTAACTCTAAATTTTGTGTTTTGAATAACAAGCTCTAGTTAGACAAACTGCAAAAAAGTAGTTTTTCGGGACTTTTTGGATTTTATTCTTTCTTTTGTAAAATGTAAATAAAAAATAAAAAATAAAAAAAACTGCACAAAACACCCAACTTTACAACTATTTTATATTTTTCATCAAGCACATCAATGAATATAATTTAATTTAATACTTTGTAAATGAAATACTCAGCACGCGAAATCGCAGAGAGGATATCATTATTTGTTATGTTATAAAAAAAAGAAGATAATAAAACATTATTATTATTATCATAAAAATAAAATTTTTAAAAAATCGTAGCTTTGCCATAAATTATATGTTTTTTAGGTACAACAAGTATCATGTTTTATTAACTATATTTAACCACCAAGTCATATGTCTAAGAGGTAGGCACATAAAATAATATTCATGTATGTAAGTTTGGGTATATTGCCTGTTTATGTAGTAAAATAAAATAAATAAATAAAATAAAAATGACGATATGCCAAACAATTTGTTTTGATCACCGAATTCAAAATTTCTATGTACATTTTGAAAACTTCTTTTTAAAATGTTAAGTTTTTATGCTCTTGAAAAAATATATGTTATTTTCAAAGATAATCTCTATTCAGATGTCTAGTTGAAAGGGTAATTATATGAAATACCCTCGATAGAAAAAAAAAAACATAAAGTATGCTCCGAAAAATATAAATAACACAAGTGGTTCTGTTATTTAAAATGTTGTAGGTATGAAAAAAATTACAGCGTTTCTTTAGATGCTACTTAAGCCAGTAGTTTTGAAAATGTTGGTCTATACTATGTCGTGTAAATATGTTTTAAATGATCGCTTACGCCCTAAGCCTTTTTATATTAGCGCGCTCCTTCACTCTTCCGTATTAAAATATCTCCATTTCAAAAAATGCTCAGTTGCCGCTCGGAGGTCATAAACCATTTGCTTCATTATGTTCGTACATCGTCTCATATATACATACTATTTTGTTATTTCGAATCTTGACATGACCCGAATCAAGTATATGGTTCACTTGCTGGTGTCATGTCTTCCTGGGGCACCTTGAACTTCTTGCGCATTTTATATGTTCTTCTGATGCCTAGTACGCACATTCGTAAATACTCGATCTAGTCAAACCGATGAGTAAGAACGAAGGCTCAAAGTTATGTCCACACAAATGGTTTTTGCTTGACAACATTGGAGCTACTTTTACTGTATGCCGAACAGTTTTAACCTCAGCATGTCTACACCACGGAAGAAATAGTGATTTTGTTAAGCGAGTCTCTCATTTCTCGTTCATAAAATGAGTATAAAGTGAAAGAAACAATACTGGGTGAAATAGTAATTGAAACAATACGCAGATTTACAGCCACGTACTACTAATTATTTCTGCATTATATCTGCTGGTTATCAAAAATATTTAAGAATACCAGAAGTGTTGTACACCGAACGTGACACTGTTTAAGTTTGCAATTGAGCTCGGGTAGAACTTTGTAAACATCATAAAAATAGCTGCCAATAATATGAGATTAAAAATGGAAAATAATATTGACAAATCTTGAATTAGAGATATGATATCGATGAAGATGACACAAATTGAACCGAAGTTCGCCTGTGCGAACTGAGCTTCAGGTTTTCCAGTTTTTCCCCTTTTTGCTGGCGCTCCTTTCTCCGTCCATTCGCCCTCCTTGAGTCCAGTCTGCTATGTCTACTTGTATACGAATCCCTTTCTTACGGCCGTTCTTCCCAACCCTACTGAGCAACGGCTGAGCCGAAATTTTCCCCCAACATTGTTCAAATGTACAAAATACGCTCTTGACTACGAATTTCAAGATAAAATTTACGATCAATTTAGGATATCGATTTGTGTAGATTAAAGTTCTCCTCAGCAGAAAACTAGTTATAAAAAGTGTCAACAGGGTGAACAAACGTCACCGAAATATCAAATATCATTATTAGTTTACGATATGTTTACGCGATTCAGTTACTGAATGACAAATATGTATTTCCGTTTTCGAATGTCAAAACATGTTTATTGTATGTTTTAAATAGAATTGAAGAGAACCCAGCTTATTTTAGTAATCATAAGCTACGTTTTGTCTTGTTTTTTCATTCATCGAGAAATATCAAACGTACGAAACGAACATTGTGCTTCGCGGCATTATCAAAAGTCAAGTTAACACTTTATTTTCAACATAATTTTAGCACACGCGTTTGCGAAGTATAAAATATTAGTTTATGTTTTAGTTTTTAAAACAAATTATATGTATTCATAATAAATACAATATAATCTCATCTATGTTATGTTTACATTGAAAGTTTTTACTTTGATGTCACTCTATTGTCTTAAAAGTGGGTGGCTACTACTTTATCGTGTATGAAAGTGGGTGGATACTATTTTATAGTGGGCAGGCACCTCCATAGACAATTTAGGATTGAAAACGCTAGGAAACAGGCAAACATGCTAATACTTAACAAAACACTTGGCTGATCGGTGACTTAAATTGATCATACGAAAAGTTGGGAAGAACGGCTGTTAATTTTGTTCGTTATGCTTAAATCGGATTTCTCTATTCGCAATACATGATTTTACTGCACTTACCAACGCAGCAAGGACTTTTAACAAATTTTCCAATATCTTTATTAATTCTTGAGATAGCCGAGTCATCCTCCGGCACTTCTATAATGTCTTCCTAGAGCTAACGATTTTAAAACAAATAGTTTAATCGCTACGCAAATTTAATCACCCTATAGTTGTAGAAGGGCTATTTTAAGGACATAGTTCTAATTCTTAGGTGTGTAGTGCGGTACTGACCGCGCCTCCAAGGCAGTAAGTGTAGGGGCCCTCTCCTCGGGTCCAAGACGTACGATCGGCCGCCGCAGAGTAATAGCGGACGGGGGCCCTAAACTACGCAGGGCCTGAAGAGGGGCGGGGGGCGATGGAGCCCCCTGGATTAATAAAGTTTACGCTAACGAATGGCGGTATAAAGTTGTTATAAATTTGGAAGAAATCTGGGTGTCTTAAGTGAGGAAGTTGGAACTGGAATTCAGGAAGAATTTTGCCATACAGTGGTACAAAAGGCAAGGGCAAAGGTGTAACCGAAAAAAATAATAATCATGATTACAATATAAACAAATAATTCGATGGGTCTGGCTATCATAAAGGTATAAGAAACAAAGGATAACAGAAGAAAAAAACAACTGAAAATATTATAGTAATATTTATGTAGATTGATTTTTGGGTAATAGGTAGGCAGTGGCATGCAGTTCATAAAGGCTAAAAAGCTGCGCCTACAAAAAAAACTTTTGATTAAAACTTCCACTGACCGTTATAGCATACTGAATAAATGAGCTTAGTAAATTCCTTGCAACCTTTTTTTTAGTATCTCACAGAATAGAGAATTTTTCAAAGTAAATCGGTTTTACCGGTAATAAATCATTTTAAACACAGTCCAAATAAAAATTGGGTGGGAGTAAATAAAATCATCGTCTCAATGTGGCCTAGGTCGAAAATGTCTTTGAACGCCGAAACAGCTTTATAATAATAAAAAATAGACTAAAATGCTTGCTGAACTTAATAACAATAAATTTGATTTATTTCAAATTTTATTTTTAAAAAATAAACGAGTTCTACCAATTAAACACCAATAACAATTAATACCTTACTAAATTGATGGAAAAAATACTTTTTTTTTTTAATTTTCCATAAATTTTTTTTATGCTTAATTTTCATTGGGGTAGGCGCAACTTTTTAGCCTTTATTGACTGCACGCCACTGGTATATTAAGCAGCCTTGCCAACAGACGGAAAGTTGGTTTGCTTATTATAAATTAAATAGTGTCTCGCTATCAACCGTCAGATCTAATAAGAATCTTGGCGTCACCCTAGACTGTAAGATTTCTTTTCGTGACCACATAAATAATGTTGCTAATAAATCACTAAAACTTCTTGGCTTCATCAATAGAATTGCAGGTGACTTTAAGAATATAAATACCCTAAAAACTCTTTACTGCTCACTAGTTCGCCCTCATCTTGAATATGCCAGTGTCATTTGGTCTCTATTCTATGCTGTTCATATTTCGTCATATTGAATCTGTACATCATCGCTTCTTACGTGGAATTGCATGAATATTAGGGCGAGAAAGAGGCGATTACTCCTATGTTGAAATTGAAGAAACCATAAAAATTTCTACATTAGAAAAGCGTAGGAAAAACTTATCTTATTTGCATTTTTAAAATAATCAATTGTATTATTGACTCACCTTCTTTCTTGCACCTCATTCAGTTCAATATTCCTAGTCGTAAACTAAGAAACAATGAATTGCTTTTCCTCAATAAACACTACTATTTATGGATACCATTCTCCACTGTCCAGAATATCGCGACATGTTAACTCAACTCAGGGCCTTGAAATTTTTGATACCAGTCTGAATGATATTTGTCAGGCTTTACGAAATTAAAACTCGAAGATTATCATTTAGAATGTCTAAAATCATGGACTCTACTAAAACTTTGTTAAGGTTTTGACATGAATGTTCTCTCAAATGTATATTTTTGTCATTGCTTCATTTTTGTATTATGTATGTGCTTTTCTTTTTCTGTAGCTGTTGTTTATTTCATTTCGTGTTATGTATTGTGTAATTGGATATTAGTCCGTAAATAAAAAAAATTTAAAAAAAAAGGCCTATACATTTTGAACGGGCGCACCAGCGATCAATTTTAGAAAAAAATTGCACATTATATCCCTGACAATTTTACAAGAATGCGCGTGCACAGATCTACCATTGTTCCGATATGCAGACCTAATCTAACATTAGTAATGCCTGTGGTAAAAATAATCGTGCTCTCAAATGTACTACCGCCAGATGTCGACATTTTCCACGTAAATATTGCTCAATTCAAAATGTTAATAAGTAGATATGTAACGAGTATCTGCTGACAATGTAATGTACATTTGTTATTGGAATAAATTTCTGTATAGCTTAACAATAAAATGTAAACATTTAATAAAGTGGAACAATTTTTATTCGAAATTTGTTCTACTAATTCAGCTTTTTTTTCACATTCGAGTTTGAGAGTTAGTTTTAACGAAACAATCCAAAACAACACGAGTATATTATATTAATGTTTTTTTTAATTTATAATTTTGATCTGTGAATTAATTTTGTTTTAAGTAACTAACCATCATACCGTTTCCCCGCAAGGGTGGGCAGAGAGGACAGACTGCCAAACAACACGATCTTGGCATACACTTCTTGCATCATTCACGGTCATACAACGTCTCATACATTCTCTTACATCTAATAAATGGGTATTTTGATACATACATTTCAGAAACACAAAAAAATGCCTTTCCACGTAATTATCTTCCTAGTAAAGCGTTAAATAAAAAAAAGTTTGAATATAAAAAAATGTTAAAGTTTGAATATAAAACTGTCTTAGAACACAGGAAGAAGATTGGATATGGATATGGATCAGTTCCCCCAGCCCCTGTCCTCACCCGCCGCCCAACTTCACATAACTCCTATCATTTGTATTAGAGTTTTGCAATATATCGTAAGGAATAAATACAGTTAACTTTTTTTTTCCTCAATTTAACATGTATGAAAACTTAGATCAAGCCGTATTTAGTTTTGATAATTTAACTGCATCTCTTTATATGGTCTATAAATAATGTGTAATGATAGCCTGTCCAAAAAAAAAAAGTAATAGATGTAATATAGGAATAATGTAAGAATAGGAAGTAAGATTTGTACAGCGCCCTTGAGGTGATTTTTCACAAAAAAGGCGCTATAAAAATCATCCGATTATTATTATAATGTAGAATGATATTCTTTCAGGTAGGAAAACTATTTTCTGAAGACCGTTTGGTTAATGTAAAAAAAAATGCATTTGGACCATTGCACTTTTTTTTAAATTTACTGTAATTTTCCTTACAAGCCATCTTGGTGTTGTCATTTAAAACCTTTTAAACTGTCGCAGCCCCCTCAATTTGTTGATACGTTTAACTGTCAGACTTGTAGATGTACATAATTGATTTTCAAATAAATGATGAAAAACATTCCAGTTCTGTTTTAAATTCATTATAGAAGGTTATTAAAAAAAATAGTCAAGTGAAGTAGAGAAGTTGTTTTCTCCTTCGTAGACAGTAGATGTGCACGACAGGGCGAAGGAAATTAATTAATTCTCATTTAAATTGCATTTGGCAACGGTTGCATATTTCAAAACGTTTTTGCAATAATTCATTCAAATTACAATTCAACCCGTTCAGTCTTCAAAAAGATGACATCAAACTATTTGCTCGTGTTACGTTTTAACTCAGTCAACATCACAATGATCCAAACAGCTCCCATAAATGTGCAAAAAAAGGTGACAATACATTTTTGTCC
>JAHDVE020011082.1:0-24007 GCA_022606495.2 Halesus radiatus
TGTTGATATTTTAAAAAGTATTGATGTTTTTATAATATTGATATTTTTATAATATTGATACTTTTATAATATTGGTACTTTTATAATTTTGATATTTTTTTATGATATTGACATTTTTATATTATTATTTAAATCGGTGTTATAAAATTGGACTCTAGTATCTCAATAATAAAACTGTAATGCTTTTATCATTATTTTTTCTCTTTAATTTTTTTTTTTTCAACTTATGTACATCACAAGATGCATGCGCCTAAATATAATAATTTTGCCCTACATTTGTATGATTGTAATTTATTGTTGTATTATATTATATTGTTGAAATAAACTCCTGCTGACAAGCTACTTGCAGTGGCTTAGCGGGTATAAGTTCCCACTGTATATAATTAATATTATACAATAAAAAAATAAAAATAAAAATCAAAATATTAATATTATTATTCTCACGTATCAAATCATTATTCAATAGATGTGAATACCAAAATATCGTTTAATATCTCGGAACGGTCAGAACGCTAATATCTGTGGACCCGGTATCGATATATCACATATGCGGCGGTATCATAATACGCATTTCTGTTACCACCATGTGCGCTAGTCGTCCAGTTTAGGTTTTAAAAAAGTGGGATATGGACTTTCTTTGAACCCTGATAAATTGTTAATCAGTTGCGGATATGAATGTATTTTTGCACTTTTGTACAATGCACCTACACTAGTAACGGGACGCTGATATTCTACAATCTTCCCTTCAATTAAAATCAGTTAAATTTAAGTATAAAGTTCTCGAAGTTTTGTATGAAATCCATACAATATCGATTACTGCCTATCGAACCGCTAATCCGGCCGGCTCGTGTGACGTCATACCCAACAAGCCATAGATTTCGTGCATTTTGGTGGGCTTTAAATTGAAACTTTAACAATTATTTTAACCATGAAAAGAAACTTAAAAAAAAAAATTAAACAAACAGAATATTAAGTTCGTATGTCAACATTAATAAATTTTTTTTTAAAAAATGGACTGGAGTTCCTTATTCTAAATGTTTTATTATTTCAGGAACAAAAGACATCTCGGTTAATATCGTATTTGGCCGAAGAAGGGTATTTAAAGAAAATCGGATATTATCTAAAAGCAATCATTATGCATTTATCTACCTTTGATTTTACAAATGAATTAATCATAAATTTATTATACCTATTTTGAAAAAATCCTTTTTTTTTAAATTTTCCAGTTACATTTGAAAACCATTCAGATGGATGGCTTGCAGAAAACCAGCGTTTTTGCTATGTGGATTTCTTTCTCTGGAACTTACCTCTGTCTGCACGGTAGGAAATATGTATTTTCTTCACCACTGGATGCAAAATCATAATAATATGAAAGAAACTATTAATTTATGTCACCTGTTGATAGAAATTATAAACCTTTTACAGATTTTTTCTACCTTGGTAACATACTGCGTCATATTAAACGAATTTTCAGAACGTTAATACATCATAAATAAATTAATGACTTTAATGAATGATAAACATAAGATATGAGCTGTCACGAGCTTTAAAAGGACTTATGGAAATTTTGAACTTTGAGAAATCACTAATCTGGAAATTATCTGCTCAGTGATTAGCCTGATTTGTTTTTTGGTTTTATTTTAAGATTTATTTTTTTATTATTTATTAATTGTGACTTTCCTCAACAGTAAAAATTGAACATGAAAAATATTCAACAACCCTTGTGCAACCAATGAATGATAAATTTACTTGTTGAATTTTTTAAATAAAGTTACCCATTATGGAATTAAAACATTATGTTAGATTGCCAATACATTTATTTATTTTTAATTACAAATACCAAATTTTGCTGTTGTTATTGTTCTGTTATGAATTATTTTGTTTTAATTAACGGTCTATGGTCGGAGTGTAAGGCTCCCGACTATGAATCCGGAGGTCACGGGTTGAAATGCTGGCGTACGCAAGTAGATTAAAAAAAAAAGTGGTGCTGTTTCACAATATTCAACCAGTAAAAATAATAATTTTATATTTACGGCCTATTCCACACTGGAACGTACTCTCAATGTCGCCCTGGTGAAAGACCTGGTCTTATACTCATTGTAAAACCTGTTTGTTTATGAACTTCATACTTATATTGTACATAATTACTTCTTTTATACTCTAATTATTATGTTTTATTCAACTAACCATAAGGTAAGTGTATATATATGTAAAAACCTTCTAGGCGTCTATAAACAAATAAATAAATAAATATTTCTTTTATACTCTAATTATTATGTTTTATTCAACTAACCATAAGGTAAGTGTATATATATGTAAAAACCTTCTAGGCGTCTATAAACAAATAAATAAATAAATATTAAAATGACGCGGCACTACGACTTTGAAGGAAGGCGTTGAACGGGATGGCGCTAGGAAGCGATTGTATAGAGACCCGGGTCTGCAAGAAGGGAGCAGAACCGCTGGCGCCGGCTTGGTAATTCCATAGCTACGAATTTATTGGAATTAGGAATCGCCACAAGTTAAATACATATTTTGGTTAGGATATGAACGTATTGACTTCCACATAATAATAAAAACTCATTTTCATAAATACCTAGAGTCAAGAAGCATTTTTTTCAAGTCAAACGATGACACAAGTACAAAAGCTTAATTAAAATTCAAGATGACCGACCCAACCTCATTTTGCTGTATATGAAGTCACGTATGTGGCAAACTAGTTTGAAATGTGTTGAAAATATTATTATTGCATTTGCTTATCGATTGCTCCATTGAACCACAGATCATTTAAAAATATTTAATTATTTATTAGCGAAACACCGTTCCAAAAAAAATTCAAAACGATCATTTTTAGTGGTCGTTTATTAGAGCATTATGAAAAAACGCAAGTCGATTAATTAAAATTACATAATTTTACACATTCGACAAAACTGTACAAAATAGATACTTGCATTATTACCGAGATTGGGATTTTATTAATTAGATATTTATAAAGTTTAATCCATTAGAGCCGTGTTTCTCAACGTGTGGGGAACGCTTCACCGGAATTCAATTTGGATGATTTGGGGGGCATTGCGAAAATGATTAAATAATTTAAATTTTGAATTGGGACGTGGGATAAAGTTTCATTAAAAAAGTCATTACTAATGATCATAAAATATAGAATATACTAGTAAAATCGAACACACATATTAAACCAGAAGACATAGCAAACATTATTTGATAATCCCAGTGAGTGCTACCACAATGTGCCAAAAACACCAATACCTGTCTAAGAACAAAAATATACAGCAAAATCTGCCCCGAGGTTAAAAACTGCGAATTATCATCCTTCGCCAAAAATATTACCAAGTGAATTATTGACCTGGGAATAAAGGAGTCTGAGAACTAGTTAAAAATATTACTTATTTGTAAAAAGCATTAACTTTGTGGCTCGCCATAATTTACAATAAAAAACACATAAATTTGTTGTAGACCACTTTCATTTTATTAACACTCTACCGGTTTCGGAAGCACCCTTCCTTCGTCAGGAGAATATTATGACTAACTTATGATATAGAATATTGACAAGACATATAAATCTTAGGTGTTATAGTGGGGGGTAAGCAAATGGGTAGGGGCAATTGCAGGATTTCCGGGAAGAACAGAGCGGTTTATTGGAAAAATATTAAGAATGGGACAAAAGATAAGTTTTTTTATTTTTGTTTATTTTTATTGTATAATATTAATTATATACAGTGGGAACTTATACTCGCTAAGCCACTGCAAGTAGCATGTCAGCAGGACATTTATTTCAACAATATAATATAATACAACAATAAATTACAATCATCATACAAATGTAGGGCAAAATTATTATATTTAGGCGCATGCATGTTGTGATCAATGTACATAAGTTGAAAAAAAAATAATAAATAAAAAATGATGGAAAAAGCATTACAGTTTTGTTATTGAGATACTAGAGTCGAATTTTATAACACCGATTTAAATAATATTATAAAAATGTCAATATCATAAAAAATATCAAAATTATATAAGTATTATTAAAAATATAAATATTATAAAAACATCAATATTTAAAAAAATATCATCATTGTGAACATCAACATTATAAAATTACCAATATTATAAAAATATCAATATTATAAAAATACGAATATTATAAAAAATACCAACATTGTAAAAATATCAATATAATAAAAATATCAACATTATAAAAATATTAATATTACAAAAATATAAATATTATGTAAATATCAGAAATGTTAAAGCATCCGCAAGTATTAAATAAATTAAGAAATAAAATAAAAAAATACATATATACATAAAACATCAGTACAGGTCGGTTACAATGAGGATAGACTTAAATATAATAGTAACACCATAACAGTAAATACACCAGATATCGAGGAGCTATATAACAAAGGAGATCGTCATATTTGTTACCACCAATACACAAGGTTACTTTCCAAAAGCCAACACTTTAACATCAGTGAGAATTTAATCATAAGGCAATTGTTTTTAAATTCATGCGGCAATTTGTTAAATATAAATGGTACAATGTATTCAAGGGTTCGTTGACCATATTTATTTTGAAATATTGGCACTATCATACCTATATTTTGTGTGAAACGTGTATTGTGTATATGATCCACCACTGCCTTATACGGACTTTTAGATATATGTTGTAGTAGAATTTTATGCCACAAAAGACCACGAACAGGTAATACATTAATTAATTTGTACATGATATCAATGTCTCGCCTTTGCTTAAAAACTGTTTTACTTACTAGCAATTTTATCTTGGCATTTTGAATCAGCTGTAAATGTTTTATGTTGGTCTTACAGGAGTGTCCCCAAGAAGTTATACCATACCTTATAGTCGATTCTGCTAGAGACAAATAAATTAGTTTCATAGTTTTTATAGGCACATATAATTTTACCTTATGGTGTCTTCCTGTAATGGCTCGAAGTCGCTTACAGGGGTCGGAAATTTGTACATCCCATTTCATGTTACAATCCACCGTAACACCTAGATACACATAATGGTTGACTAATTCGATACTTTTACATGCGCAGGGCTGTTTGGTATTAATGTGAATGCAATTAAATGAATGGGATATGATTACAGGTGCCTCGCTGTACCTTGCATGCGGGGATCTTATATGCATCAATTTCGTTTTTTTAGCATTGATTATTAGACGAGAGTCATGTGACCATTTTAATAAAGAAATAAAGTCTAGCTGGAACAATTTTTTTGCAGAATCCAAATTTTCATAAGTGCTGTATCATCAGCGTATACATAATGTTTAACAAACGAGAATATTTTGTTCATAAGTGATACAAAGATAATATAGAGCGTTGGAACTAAAATTGACCCTTGTGGAACTCCTGTTTTGAACTTTCTTCTTTTACTAAATTTGTCTGATATTTTTACCTGGATTTGGCGGTTGGTTAGGAAGTTTTTGAATAGTTTGAGAAAGTTTCCTCTTGCCCCTATTGCTTCCAAAATATTTAACAATTTCATCGGGTCTATAGTATCAAATGCCTTTGAATTGTCTATGAACAGTACCAAAACATGTCTTCTAATATTCAATTCATTATTTATATAGTTAGAGAAATCCTGAAGTATCATTTCAGTACTTTTTTTTTGAAAACCAAATTGATTAGGATCTATTAAAGAAAAGCACTCCAAGTATTTGGTTAGTTTTAAAGATATGTATTTTTCAAGAATCTTTTCTAGAGCGGGTAATATACTAATCGGTCTATAGTTTCCTATATCAGTATGTTTCCCATTTTTGTAAATGAGTCTGATAATACTACATTTGAGTTCATCTGGTATTACAGCTTGTGTTAAGATTGTGTTGATTAGATGAGTTAATAGAGGACCCAAAATATCTATGTGTCTTTTTATGTTAAACATTCGGATATTGTCTATGCCAGGGGACTTTGAATTTTTGAGAAGTTTGAGTATACTCAATATGTCTTCGAGTGATGCTCGTGGTATATACAAACTTTGCGGTGACTCTATCGGGACAATATTTGACGCCTTAAAATCACATTTATGAACCATTGAGGCTATGTTATCTGAAAAATAATTAACAAATTGATTGATTTTTTAACATAAACCTACTAATTACATCGTCACAGTTACTCTTTGTCCTACGTCCTAGAATTTTATTTATTTCATCCCAGGTTTTTTTGATATCTGAAAAATTATTCTTAAATTTATCATTGAAAAAGGTTGTTTTACTTTTTATTATTAATTTAGTAACAAAATTACGAAAATATTTGTATTGTTTTTCATAAATTGCATTTTTTGTGGAGCTTTTCCACCACATAAATAAAGAATCTCGTTTTTTTAATGTGTGATAGAATATCTTCTGTCATCCATTCTTTTATAATCCAAGGTCTTGTATTGGGTTTTACATCTATAAATATTTTACTATTTTCATATACTTCGTTAAACTTGCTTTTTATTTGACTATATAAATTATTGCAATCATTTGTCTGAAGCAAAGCATTCCAGTTATAATTTCTAATTGAAAAATCTATTCGTTTTTGAGATAAAATTGAGACTTTCCGCCCTTTATTTATAGGCCGTTTATTAGTTTTATAGTACGGAATGTTCACAACTGTTGCAAAGTGGTCTGCAACGATGAGGTTACACACACATGCGTATAGTATGTCAGTTTCTTTGTGTGCTATTATACCTAACAAAAATGTGATCCAGGTATGTTCGTGTCATTTTACCATTTGCTATAGCTTCCCTTGTAACGTCGTTTATACATTTTGTAAAATAGTTACTTGAAAGAGCATTTTCATAGTGAATAATCACAGGATCTATATAATTTAACAAATCAATATTTATGTCACTAAATATTAGCATATTTACATTAGGGTTTGAACATTTGGTTAATATTGATGAAAGTTCATTGATAAATGATTGTTTACTCAGATTTGGTGGTCTAGATATTTCTAGTACATTGAGTATAGAATTATTTGGTGATGTTATTATACAGGAAATATTCTCGAACAACATTGTTTCAAGTAAATTTTGGGTGAAAGGTAAAGTATCCCGAATATACAAGGTTATACCCCCTCCAGATTTGGATGTGCGACAGTAACTAATGCTACTGTAACCGGGAATTTCGAAAAGACAAGTATGTTCCCTTTTTATTGAAGTTTCACATAGCATAAGGATATCTATATTATTCCAACAATTTTGAAGGTTAGCATGTAAAACATCCCAGTATTTAGATATGGATCGAATGTTTAGTTGAACACAAGTAAAATTACCTATATCATGGTCAATTTTATGTTCTTCCGTCCACTGTTTCAAGTCATTAGTCCTCATGTAGATAACATCTCCGTCGTCATCAATGTATTTATACACCATAATCGATGGTGGCAAAGTCCTTGGAAAGAGCAGCCTTATAAGCTGGGCAGGTGTCCTTGTCTCCAGTCGAATCTCCAGTGGGCTTGCCAAACCTGGTACAGGTGGCACATACTGGCTTGGCGGCAGCTTTTGGGCAATCTGTCCTGGCATGACCTTCACTTGCACAATGTCCACATCTTTGCTGGTCCCTGCAGAACTTGAAGTAATGTCCGATCATTTGGCACTTGAAAAACACTGTAAGCCCAATAAAGTCACGAACGCGGCACACATTCCAGTCAACAAAGACCTTTTCTTGCTTCACCAGCACGTGCCGTAGATGGGCAGGCACCTCGTAGACCCGGTGGTATGTCGATCCTGTCCGAGTACCATCTAGATGACTTAGCTTGCACGTTTTCACTGTGGGTTCTAAATCTGCTTTGTCCTGGATTCCCGTTAAGGCACTCCAGAGGAAACACTCATCTATCTGTAAGGTCCCGAGGAACATTAAATAATATCACTCGTGGATGTCCTTCTGTGGGTAGTCGGGCACTCAGAGTAGCCGAGTTTGCTAGACATGGGGTTTTGAGTATTTTTTTCTGGTCTTCCTTAGTAGCGGTTTGGATAACTACGCCTTTGTTACGGATGTTCCTTATACCCGTAACGCGGATTCCATGCACAGATGGTCGTAAGACGTCCTTCAGGATCCGCTTCGTTTCGTCGTTATCCTTAGCCGAATCCAGTTTCGGAAAGATGCATATGGCAGGCTTAGGAGTCCCAAAATAAGTCCTGTATGGGTGATTGGAGGTCGTGGTGTGTTCTGAGGACCATTTTTGACCATGTCGGCAAACGATAGGTTTGCCTCCGTTGCATCAGCCACTCGACGCATCACTGGTCCCAGATCAGACTCTAGCTGCTGAATTTTGTCCAACAACTGCTTAATATGATTGTCCGCCATCGTTTTTTCGGCCTGCAAGGCCTTGATGTTTGCAAGGGCTGAGTTTAGATCTCCTCTGAGTTCTTCCTTTTCAAGCAACAGCTGGGCCACTGATCCTAGAACACTCGTTACATTTCGGAACACCTTGAACTGCTGTTCTTTTGATACCTTTGACGTTTTTTCCGCTAATGTATCCTGTAAGGCCTTCAGGAAAAATTGTGTCCCGGAGAGTATTTTTTGTCTTGATGGATTACCGTGGTTAGGGTCGATATCCATCTCTGTCTCCTGGGCATCAGAATCTGATTCGTCCGAGTGGGAGATATAGGGAGAAGCAATAGTGGGGATGTCATTGTTTCGTGAATTCTTTATTTTTACCATATTCACATGAAAGTGAAAAAAAATTATTTGTCGTAAGCCGAGAATTAATTTATAAACAGGTGGTTTTACAATTTCACAGAAATAAGCGGTGATTGGTAATTTTCAATTCACTACACAAGTAGGAGAATTGACAAGTGAGCTCATAAACAAGGTAGCCAATCAGCGCACTCTACCTCTGCAAACACTGCTCCACTGTCTGATAATTAAATAAAACGAAAAGTTTATTAAGACAAAAAACAGTTCAAAAATGCGAAAAAAACACAAGACAGTACCACCACAGATCAAATCGCGGTCGATTTTTACAGCGATAATAGTCTTTCTCACGGCTGATAA
The DNA here is from genome assembly GCA_022606495.2 of Halesus radiatus. Classification (NCBI taxonomy): domain Eukaryota; kingdom Metazoa; phylum Arthropoda; class Insecta; order Trichoptera; family Limnephilidae; genus Halesus; species Halesus radiatus. Next base: position 9,024 of record JAHDVE020011082.1, read on the forward strand.
GTTAAAACAATGAATCTTTCAATTATAATCGAAAGCTTGACAGAGCGTCACGAGTTCGAACTATTGTAACAATTAAATACTATCATTATTATTCAGGGATTTTCTAATTTCGAGTGCTTCTAAGTTATCCAATTTTTTGCTTTTATTGTTGCGATGAAGAATTTTAATCCTTGTGTCTTTTGTTAAAAGTGTGATCTTTGGAAATTACATTATTGGCAAATTCTGAGAAGTTATTATTATTTGAGCATCTTAAATGTTCTGTGACTCTAATATTTATATTTATAGTTTTTTTTAACTATGTAAAACGATGGACAATCATTACAACATAGTTGCTGAATGCCTGAGTAGCTTAATTTATGTTCTCTGTCTTTAGTATTTTTTAGTAATTTACCTAAATTGTTATCAGTATAGAACGCGGGTTTAATGTGGGAAGGAAATTTTTTTGTACTAAGTCAGGAGAAGTTGGATATATATAATGGGATTTTTTTTTCATGTGTATTAAATAAAAATGTATTTGTTGAAATGAGTTTAAGTTTCTTATTGAGGATTTTATCAATTATATTTGTGGAATAACCATTATTTAGAGCAATTTGTTTAATTTTTGAAAGTTCAATCGTGAAATTAACAGATGATAGTGGGATTTTTACTAACCGGTGTACCATTGAATGATAAGCGGAATGTTTATGTGAAACCGGATGGTTTGACATGTTATATCTGTGTACGTCGGCTTACGAAAAATGTTGAATTCATTTCTGTTATTTATTGAAGTTAGTGTTAATCTAAAAAAATAATCGATGCATTACTGCCTATCTCTAAAGTGTGTTGGATGCTTTTGTGGAATGAATTTTTAAGAAGAAGGAATTTAGTCAGTTGCCGATCTGTTCCTGTCCAGATACAGAAGATATCGTCTACGTATCTTTTCCATGTAAGAACATTATTCAAAAGTGATGAATTACAATTAAAAATCTTATTTTCTAAGTTATTCATAAAAATATCTGCTAACAGTGGACTCGTCGGCGCGCCCATCGGAAGCCTTTGATTCTGCGGGTAAATACAGTTGTTGTATTGGAAATAATTTTGGTTTATGCACATATTGAATAAGCGGGACAGGTCATTAATCATATCAATATCTAAATTAGAGGAGTTTAGGATATCTACAATTCTTAATATTTCTAAAATTCTTAATATTTTTCCAATAAACCGCTCTGTTCTTCCCGGAAATCCTGCAATTACCCCTACCCATTTGCTTACCCCCCACTCCAACACCTAAAATGTATATGTCTTGTCAATATTCTATATCATAAGTTAGTTATAATATTCTCCTGACGAAGGAAGGGTGCTTCCGAAACCGGTAGTGTTAATAAAATAAAAGTGGTCTACAACAAATTTATGTGTTTTTTATTGTAAAAATATTACTTTTTGGCAAATACGTTACCTAATGTTAATTTTCAAGTAAATAAATAAATGAAAAATATATTTGGTCACTTAATAAAACCTCCATTTTGATGTGTGTCCCAATTAGTGTATTTATTACTAATTTACAAATATAAGCTCCGATTTAAACAAGTCAGCATGAGATCGGACCCGGAAGTGCCCGTGTATACATTTAACATTCCAATTTATATCTAAACGCATCTTTTTTTATTTCCTTTCATTTATTTTTTCAGAGCATTTTCTTCCAACACCACATTTCGAGGGTGTCTATCTGCTTTCTTTCGCCGGCTCTGAGTGTCCATGTTTCCACACCGTCGGTCGGTTATTCAAGAATATAATAAATCATAAAATTTTAAGGGTATAACTACGTAAAAACAATTAATTAGCAACTGGACGAAAATCATAACTATTAGTTTGAAAAGGGGAATGGCAACTGTTTTATTTATTTATGGTTTAATTAAAGATTTGTTCTGTTAAACTCGGGCGGTGGCGTGAGGCTAGTTGCATACTCTCCATGTCCAATTTTTACTGTTGATGAAAGATAAACTCAGCTTAAATATAGGCTACCATTCGAACCGATAAATGTTACTAGAGATTACTTGAAATGTTGAATTGACTACGTTCAATTAGCAGCTAGTCCAACAAAGCATTGAAAGCATGTATCGTTATCGCTTATATGAAGTAGGTTAGTAATAATGCCGTATTAAAAAAAATACTGTTTTGTAAAAAACAAGTTCGGGAATGCATTCATTACCAACCTTGTGAAAATTGGTTTAAGATGACAGCATACGTCACCAAGGTAGCGAGAATCTGCCAAAAGTAAAATCAATTAAGAAATTATAATACACAAATTAATTTTTAAGCTTCAACTCGAGCGAATCAAAAAAATGATAAAATAATTATATGTATCAATACCGTTCGGAGGAAGGGAAGTTCCAGGGAAAGAAATCCGCATAACACAAATTTTGGTTTTCTGCAAGCCATCTGGAGAGTTTTTAAATATATCTCGAAATGAAAAGTGTATTTTTAACTTTCTTTTTTATTTGTGTAACAAATAATAATATCAAACGTGATAATTAGATTTACATAATCTCCCATGTCCTTGGAATACTCCTCTTCAGCCAAATACGATATTAATAGAGACGTCTTTCGTTCCTGAAATAATATTAACGTCTGGACTATATAATACTTTCTAAACGAAGTTTTTATTGTAACATTAATAATCATTCATGTTTTACCTGATTAAGACATTTGGTGCACGCAAGCGCCAACATAAAAAAAGAAAAATTGGAACGAACCGCATTTACGGACATCCTGACATAAGTATAAGTACCAAATGTGACGTGATTATAATAAATATTATTGATCACAACTAGACAGTGGACCGACAAGGTTAGAATTGAAACCACTACTTGCATCTGAAACGCTTTGCAAATAAAAATACGGAGAACGCACAGCTCATCATGAATGATACACAGACCCCTGATTTCATTAGCAAGGATCAGTTTGAAACCTCTGGATGAATCTGAATAAAGATTTTTGATTATGGACAACAATATTATATATACAAATTAAACGGAACATATTCGTGGGGTAACTCTGTGTTGATATTGAATCTTATATAATACAGGCTATATACTCAAATAATAGTTTTTTTTGTGAAAAAATATTATTACCAAAATTTCAAACATTGACAAACTTAGATACATGTTTAAAAGTATGATAATATTATTTTTTAATGGAAATTATGTGTTTTTTATGTACACAGCAGATTCGAGATTCCGTTAATGAGAGCAAAATTTCAGCAAAATATTGATTATTATAATATTTATTTCATAAACTCGGGCATAATAATTTTCCATTTCGTTGCCATGAAACTAATTTGATTAAATGAATGATGTATTTTTATCGCTTAAAGGAGCATTTAACAGCTTTAAATTATATATTTTCCAAAAAATATACAACCGAACCTATTTAAAATACTCATACAACAAATTTAACCTTACACACTCAAAATTAATTATAAAATCAGACTTTGTTTAATTGAATGTAGAAGTGGGACACGGCTAAAGCACACCACTTTATTAAAAAAATATTTGCTGGTTTGGCAGTTGTATTTAACTGACTAAATAAATTAAATTAGCATGTTGCCTGTTAAAAATATATAATTTTTCAATAAATAACAATTAAAAAATCAATCTTAATTGTGGGACATGTCAAAAACGCAAAATATACAAACTTTGGCAAAAATTCTCATATTGGGTTGTTGTGTGTTCAATGTTAAAATTAACTACTCTTCAACCTGTATCACATTTGTCAAAAGTTTAACAGTAAAGTTTACCATCAAATATTAAGTCAGGTCATCTGCAAAAGTAATAAAGTTACCTAGAATATCCGGACCACACAAATCCTTTATATAAATTAAAATAAAATTGGCCCAATTACACTGCCTTGCAGGACTCCGAACGAGATTGATTTGCAATTGCTTAATATTTTTATATCTCAACTTACTGTGTTCTCTTATAATAATTACTCTATGTTCATTAAAATAAGATCTGAACCAATTCATTGCTATCTTGTTCATGCCAAAACATAATTATTATAACGATGCAACTCGTGAGAAACAGAATTAAAGGACTTTGATAAGACCAAAAACAACCGCTATAGCTTTGTTACCATAGTCCGATGCTATAATAATGGTTAATTGATTATATTGCAAATACCTTTAAAATTCGTTATGTACTTAGGGTTACCTTCATAAAAACGAAGTAACAATTTTAATGATAACTCAAATTAATTTGCTGACAATCAAATTATTATAGTCACTCAAGTCTGAAATAGTTAACCCATTATGATTAATGTATAATATACAAGACAATCAGACTAAATTTCTAAAATGTTATTAGTATTCATGTTCAGAAACAAGAATATTAACGTTTTCGATCTGTTACAAAATTTGTTAGAATTTATTTATTTATTGTTTGTTCACAATTAAAATTTGTTGGAAATTATTACCCCCGCTAAGACTAAGCCTGTATCGAGGTTAGCAATTGTACATTTAAATTAAGTATCCACAACACTTATGTTACCCCGCATAAAATGAGATTCTTAAACCTAATTCTGTAAAAATATATTATTGGTTACGTAAACGACAAGTGAAGAATCAATTTAAAATGAAACGAGTAGTAATTCTAGCTCGTATTAAAAAAAATACTACCATGAAAAATCGATAACCCTATGTGATCCTACCAATTACTATTATAGGTTAAACCGTTTAGTAACTATATCACATACAGGGCGAAATTGAAGTCTGAACAATCTTAGTTTTTTTTTTTAAAAACATAGCTCTTACCTCCCTCACATACTCTTTAATGAGTCATAATGTTTCGAAATAACACACTCTTATATATTGATAACATTAATGAAAGTAGGTAATTAAGTAGTAAGAAGCAAATAATTCAAAATGATTTTAATAAATAATAAACGATAAGTAATTGCGTTAACCAATAATAAATACATTGTGATGTATTGACAACATTAATGAAAGGGGTAATCAAGTTAGTAGAAAGAAACAAGGAATTCAAAATGCCTAGTATAGTGGTGTAGGAATTATGTACATTGTACACACTTTCGCATTATCTCTTCATAATATGTAAAGGACGATTAAAAATTCAGCAAACACGGGCATTCTTAAAGTGCTCCGTCCTCTGCATGTCCTGACATTATGCATGGACTGGCTTCGTACAGGGAAACTAAAAACAAAAATCGAGGAATACAAATTTTCTTATTTCCATTCCGTCTAGACAATTTTATTTTCCTTTATGCCAACCTCGTAGTCCCTGTTTGCTTTAAAATATCAATTTGAATTTCTGGATGATCCAATGACATTCTTAATTCTAGCATTTACGATACAAACAGTCTGTTACAACATCATTTGGTTATAAAATAATATACTGCTCGGTCAATACTTGAAATTTATCAATGGTGTGAACTCAATCGATCACAGAATTAAAACTCTTCACATCAATCCTAACAATGTACGATCACATTTAATATTGCTGGCATTGACTGGTTTTGAGTGCTTGGTGGTCTTTGAAAATTTTACTATGGGTTTTATTAAAGGAAACTTAGAATCTTTGATTCCAATTTTCATTGGACAAACAAAAGACGTTGTATTTATATAATTTTGTCTTTCGGTTAACCTTTTATATAATAAATTCAAATTGATAAACTACAGATTGTATATTATCAAAAATTATCCAAAATTTTCGAGAGTTTTATTTATTTATTTATCCACGCCTAGAAGGCTTTTACATGTTGATACATTTATGACATAGTTTTACAAAGGAGTACAATAATGTACACATAAAATAATAAATAAAGTGTAAAAGAAGTAACTAGGTACAATATAACAGTATGTTGTCATTGCGATAAGTACGTAATTATCGCAATGAATAATAGTTTAACCTGTGGTTACATTATAACAGCAGGTTGTACAAAAGAGTATAAGAAGTTGATAAGTGGATAATATAATAACATTAGTATAAAAGAAGTGAGAACGTAGATACTATGTAAGTAGCTAGTTTCAGCGCAATATGTGGGTAATAAAGGAAGTAGATTTATAATTACTATGACGTTGTAAAACATGAACACTTTATAATATACGTGTTCATAAAACAGCAAACCTTTATTATGCCTGATGAGATGTTTTACAGAAACATAACATAATAAATATAACAATAAAAAAGATGCACATGAAAAAAAACTTAGTAGCATTAGATTTATAATTACTATGACGTTGTAAAACATGAACAGTTTATAATATACGTGTTTATAAAACAGCAAACCTTTATTATGCCTGATTGGGTATTTTACAGAAACATAACATAATAAAAATAACAATAAAAAATGATGCACATGAAAAAAAAACTTAATAAATTTAATAAAAACATTCAAATAAACTGATTTTTAGCTTGGACACAGTGTTGAAACGGTAAACATCAATTGAACTAAACTCATTACCAAGTCTGCGTTACTTTGAATAGGAGAGTTCTCGAAATAATTACTTGCAGACGCTGGATTGTTATACAGAGCCATTTGTCTCGTATTACGACTAGGTTCACGCAGGGTAATAGGGCTCATTAAATCCAGGGCGTCCAATCTGACATTTGCTATTTTGAAGAGACATACTAAATCGCTCACTGTGCGCCTAGATGATGAATCGGTTAGGTTAAGTAGGTTCATTAAAAATGTTTAATTAAGTTTTTCAATTGGAATACCCAATTTGTAATTAATAAATCGAAGAAATTTATGCTGCACTCGCTCAATTTTTGTTGGTGAATCTTATAAAATGGAGCCCAGATTGTCGAATTATACTCTAAATTGCTTCTCACCAATCCAGTGAACAGTAATTTAAAGGAGTTAATTTATTTGAAATCATTCACCGTTCTCAAAATAAATCCCAAGCATTTCATGGCCTTATTAGTTATTTCATTAATGTGGGGAACAAAAGTTAGTTCGCTGTCAAAAATTATACCAAGGTCTTTTATTTGCTCAACCCCTTTTAGGAGAATGTTGTTGATGCTATATTGATACGTTATGGGATTTTTAATTCGAACAAAAGTTATAGTTTGACATTTTTCAATATTGAGAAACAGTTCAAAATCTAAAAATGTAGAGAAATGTCTTTCAATATTGAGAAATTTTCAAAATCATCCTGGCTCGTGAACGAAAGGAACGTGAGGAACGAAAGATATCTCTGTTAATAAGGTAGTTGGCTGAAGAGGAGAATTTACAGGACACAAGGGATTATGCAAAAGCCTTTGATAACTTTGATATTGCAAACGAATTAATCAAAAATTTATACTAATTTTATAATTTTCCAGTTACATTTGAAAAACAGCGTTAAAAACAGCGTGATATGTGGATTTCTTCCTCTGTGTCTTCCTCGGACGTCTCCGGCTTCTTCTTCCATTCATATTCGCGTCATATATTCTCCTTATACTTCTCTCTTCGTTCATTCGCTCTACATGCCCAAACCATCTAAGCGTCCCTTTCTTGATCTTGCTCACTACGCTTCCATCAGCCTTTCATTCTTTACGAATCTCAACATTTTTCATACGATCATACATGGTTTTACCACACATTCGTCTCAGAGATCTCATTTCTAAAGCATTCATTCTACTTTCATCCTCCCTCTGCCAGTTCCATGCCTCACTGCTATAATCAGGGTTAGTATCAGCACTCCATTGTGGACTGCTAGCTTCGCTTCTTTGGACAACATTTGCTTGCACCAACCGCGTTCAGTCCTCCGTTAATGGAGTTTCCTGCATTCACCCTTCTTTCAATATCCCTATCAGTCTTTCCATCTCTCGTAAACATACTTCCCTAATAAACAAACTCATCGACCTGCGCCAAGTATTCATTATTCATAACTATTTTGCACATTGTTTTCGTACTCTCTCTTTCAAACACCAAGACTTTGGACTTACTTACATTCATCATTACGTCGCTGCATATATAATATAGCTTATGTGCCGTTTCGTACATTCTGAGATGATCGAGTAAAACTGCTTTAAAAAATAATTGCAAAGACTAGATTTGTTAAAAAGAATAGATTCGTTAAGCTGCAAAGCTTGTCTAATAATTTTTAATTTTTTTTTTTTCAAATCTAGCATGCAATTATTTTTTGAAGCAGTTTTTCTCGATCATTTCAGAATGTACAAAACGGCACACAAGCTATATTATGTATGCAGCGACGATTAGCTTATTCTCCATACATAGTTCGTTCATCCTAGATACGAGGGACTGTAGATCTTCCATGCTGTTAGCAATCAGCACCGCATCATCAGCATACAACAGGCAACATACTTGCAGACTACTCATATTCGCGCCCAAGCCCACCTCTTTCAATTGCATACAATTATTCATGTATATATTGAATAACCACGGTGACATTACGCAGCCTTGCTTAACACCTTTTGTGATTTCAAACCACCCCGAAAAATCACCGTTTTCCCTAACACGTGCAACGCTTCCCTCGTACAGAGATGCGATTGTTTTTACAAGATTTGTATTCACACCATACTTGGACAACACCTTCCATAACTTTTTTCTGTCAACTCTGTCGTATGCTTTTTGTAGATCTACAAAAGAACAGAAAATTTTCTGGTTTTTTGCCAGAAACTTCTCTGTGAGCATACGCCTCAAGAAAATATGATCAATTTATATATATTTTTTAATTGCAAATAACATATTTTTTGTAGTTGTTTTTTTGTTATGAATTATTATTTTTTACTTAACGGTCTCTGGTCGAAGTTTAAGGCTCCCGACTATGAATCCGGAGGTCACGGATTGAAATGCTGGCGTAGGCAAGTAAATTTAAAAATAATAATAATTTGTGCTGTTTCACAATTTGAAATCATTAAAAATAATAGTAATATATTTGCGGCCTATTCCAGATTGGAAGGTATTGTCAGTATCGCCCTGGTGAAAGACCTTGTCTTACACTCATTTTAAAACCTGTTTGTATTTGTATTTCATACTAATATTGTACCTACTTACTTCTTTTATACTCTAATTATTTATGTTTTATACAACTAACCATAAGGGTTTTTTTATATATTTAATATGATATTTTTTTTTACAGTAAGTATATAAATAAAACATTTTTCATATAGTGTAACAAAAAATATATTATCACTGTTCCTCACCATAAAGAAACAAGGTTCTTGTGTTGTGGTGAGGGATTAGCGCTTAAATAATTAGATCATAACTTAAAATATTGTTGTACAATAGCAGGAAAATATGAATTAGTCATGTAAATTTAGTAATTTATCAATAGTAATAGTATTAAAGAAAAGAAAATAAAAGAAACCCAAGGTTTGTGGAAAAAATAAAAGACAAAAAAATCTAATAATGAATAAAAAATAAGATTGTTACAGTAGTAGGTAAGTGTATACATATGTAAAAACCTTCTGGCGTCTATAAATAAATAAATAAATATTTATTAATTGATAAACTAAAGTTCTTAAAAACTTAAGACAAGATTTTTGTGCATAGCGCAAAGGGTAACAATTATTTTTATAAACAATAATTATTAGCCTGAAACACTCATCCAAATTGAAAAAAACCTTTCCGAGCAAAGATAAATGTCGCCGACAGGACTCGAACCTGCACCCTTCTGATGTCCGGTCAGATGCTCTACCGTTGAGCTACGTCGGCTTATCGCAAACCCGCCAAGTTAATCAATATATAAATAAATTAATCAATATATTAATAAATATTTGACGGGATGGCGCTAGGAAGCGAATGTATAGATACCGGGTCTGCAAGAGGGGAGCAGAACCGCGGGCGCCGGCTTGGTAATACCATAGCTACGAATTTGATGGAATCAGGAATCGCCACAAGTTAAATACATGTTTAGTTTAGGATATTACGAACATTGTGACACATTATAATAAAAACTCATTTTCATAAATACCCGCAGTCAAGGAGCATTTTTTTTCAAATTACTTTTATATATTTTACCAAGTCAAACGATGACACAAGTATACAAAAGCTTAATTAAAATTCAAGATGACCGACCTAACCTCATTTTGCAGAATACGAAGTCACACATGTTCAAGCTAGTTTGATATGTGTTGAAATTATTATTATTGCATTTGCTTATCGATTGCTCCATTGAACCACAGATCATTTAAAAATATTTAATTATTTATTAGCGAAACACCGTTTCCTAAAAAAATTCAAAACGATCATTTTTAGTGGTCGTTTATTAGAGCATTATGAAAAAAAAACTCAAGTCGATTATTTAAAATCACAAAATTTTACGCATTAGACAAAACTGTATAAAATAGATACTTGCATTATTACCGAGATTGGGATTTTATTAATTAGATATTTATAAAGTTTAATCCATTAGAGCCGTGTTTATCAACGTGTGGGGAACGCTTCACCGGAATTCAATTTGAGTGTTTTGGGGGCCACTGCGTAAATCATTAAATAATTAAAATTTGCAAATGTGACGTGGAAAAAGTTTCATTAAAATCGTCATTAATAATGTAAATAAAATATAGAATGTACGAGTAAAAACGAACACATATATTGTTATGTAACGAAACCACTAAAATTTAAATTTATAGATAGGATGTATACTGCCAATTGTTAGTATAACCGCCATATGTACAAACTGAGATTGCCTTCCCGTAAATAAACCCAAGCCAGAAAACGCACATCTTTTCATGTGGTGGTTTGAGTACCCTTTCCCTGATGCAGATATGAGGCCGACCTTACAGAACAGAGATTACATGATCCGCTTACTGAGCTACCCAAACTAACCTTTCCTAACCTGTAAATCTTAACACTGCCGCCCTCGCGTGGGGCTTTCTGATTCACAAGACTGGTTCCCATCAAGGGGCCATTCTGCCAACACAACACTGACGCTGCATCGTGGGGCTTGTCCCAACACAACAATATTAAACCAGAAGACATTATTTGATAATCCTAGTAAGTGCTACCAGAATGTGCCAAAAAACACCTATACCTGTCTTGGAATACAGCAAAATCTCCCCCGAGGTTAAAAACTGCTAATTGTCACCCTTCGCCAAAAATAGTACCAAATTTCTTATTGACCTGGGAATAAAGGAGTCTGAGAACTAGTTCAAAATATTACTTTTTTGCAAACACGGTACCAAATGTAAATGTCAATGTAAATAAATAAATGAAAAATATATTTGATTTCTTAAAAAACCTTTATTTTGATGTGAATACAGCAGATTCCCAATTAGAGTATCTATTACTAATATGTAAACATAAGCTTAAATTTTGAGGGTGACTAAGTAAAAATCATTATTAAAAAGTAATACCTGGACAAAATTACCAACTATTAGTTTGAAAAGAGGAATGACAACTGTTTTATTTATTTATGCTTTAATTAAAGATTTGTTCTGTTAAACTCGGTGATTTCTGGCGGTGGTGCGAGGCTAGTTGAAAACTCTCCATGTCCAATGTTTACTGTTGATGAAAGATAAACTCCGTTTAAATATAGGCTTCCATTTAAACCGATAAATGTTATTAGAGATTACTTGAAATGTTGAATTGACTACGTTGAATTTGCAACCAGTCCAGCGGAATATATTAATTACCAACCTTGTGAAAATTGGTTTAAGATGACAGCATACGTCACCAAGGTAGCGAGAATCTGCCAAAAGTAAAATCGATTATGAAACTATAATAAACAAATTAATTTTTAAGCTTCAACTCGCTCATAAAATAATTAAATGTAGCAATACCGTGCTTAGGAAGGGAAGTTCCAGGGAAAGAAATCCGCATAACACAAATTTTGGTTTTCTGCAAGCCATCTGGAGAGTTTTTAAATATATCTGGAAATAAAATAAAAGTTTAAAAAGTATACTTATAACGTGCTCATTTTTTCTTATTTGTAGAGCATATAATAATATAAAATGTAATGATTATATTCACATAATCTCCGGTATCCTTGGAATAATCCTCTTCAGCCAAATACGATATTAGTAGAGACGTCTTTCGTTCCTGAAATAGTATTACCGCCTAGACTATATAATACTTTCTAAACGAAGTTTTTAATGTAGCATTAATAATCATTCATTTTTTACCTGATTAAGACATTTGGTGCACGTAAGCGCCAACACGAAAAGAAAAAAATTGGAACGAACCGCATTTACGGACATCCTGACATGTGAATAAGTACCAAACGTGACGTAGTTATAATAAATGTCATTGATCAAAACTAGAGAGTAGATCACCACGGTCAGAATCGAAACTACTACTTGCATCTGAAAGGCTTTGCAAATAACAATACAGAGAACACACAGCTCATCATGGATGATGCACAGACCCCTAATTTCATTAGCAAGGATTAGTTTGAAACCTCTGGATGAATCTGAATAAAGATTTTTGATTATAGACAACCTATCGTTAATCAGTTTAAATCTGTGGTATAAAAGAAAAACCGAGGAAAAAAATTGTAGGAAAACAACGTCCTTCGTTTGTGAAATTAAATTTGAAAACAAAGTTTTACAATGTCCTGTAAAACCAATCATTAGACAATTTCCAACGGTCACCAAATATTCAAAACCAGTCATTGATAGAAGCTTATAATATGAACGTGTATCATTGGGATTGATGTAAATGGTTTGTAATTTTTCATCGATTGCGTTAAGACGGTTGATGAAATTAAAATAGTGACAATGGAGGATGTTATTTGACAAAAGAGTCACGACGTAACACACCGTTTTTATAATAAATGCTAAACATAAAAACGTCATTGGATTTTCGAGAACTTTTAAAACATTTTTCAAATAATACAAGCACCAAGCGATTTGAAAAAAAGAAATGGTAATGGTCAACATGAAGACGAAAAATGAAAATTTATATTCTCTGAGCCCATTGCTGTTTCTGGTTTCTCTGTACGAGGCCAGTGCCATGAATACAGTCAGGACATGAAGAGGGCGAAGGCATTTGATAACGTCCATACTTTTGGTGTTTATTTTAATTCGCCTGTCAATATTGACGGTCGGCACAAAAGTGATGTACATCCTATTTATGAATCCCACTTACGCGCTACATTTACAATACTTCGCTCAGTACCCTTTAATTGCCCTTCTCATAGGGGTTGTTATTTTTATTATTATTTGGAGATGTAATTACTTAACGTTAATTATTTATTTTTCCATGTTTGATTAATGGAGACCTAAAGGATTCAAGGGTGGTTTTACTTTCAATATCTAGTCTAATTATATTAACAAATCATTGTTTTATTGTTTCTTCACATATTGACATTATTATTTTTTTTTTGTGAAATAATATTATTACCAAAATTTTAAACATTCAGAAACTTAGATACAAATGCAATACATGTATAAAGTTATGGTAATATTATTAAATTAAGAGTTTTTTTTATACCCTACAGATTCATTATTCCGTTAATGAGAGTAATATTCAGCAAAATATTGATTATTATAATATTTATATCACGAACTCGGGAATAATAATTTTCCGTTTCGTTGCCATGAAACTAAGCTGATTAAATGAATGAGGCTTTTTATCGCTTAAAGGAGCATTTATCAGCTTTAAATTATATATTTTCCAAAAAATATATAAAGTAACCTATTTAAAATACAAAAATTTAACCTTACACACTCAAATTTAATTATAAAATCAGACTTTGTTTAATTGAATGTAGAAGTGGGACACGCCTAAAGCACACCACTTTTCGATCGAAATAATTTATTAAAAGTATTGGCAGGTTCGACAGTTGTATTTAACTGACTAAATAAAATAAATTAGCATGTTGCCTGTTAAAAATATATAATTTTTCAATAAATAACAATTAAAAATCAATCTTAATTGCGGGACATGTCAAAAACGCAAAATATACAAACTTTGGCAAAAATTCTCATATTTGGTTGTTGTGTGTTTAATGTTAAAATAAACTACTCTTCAACCTGTATCACATTTGTCAAAAGTTTAACAGTAAAGTTTACCATCAAATATTAAGTCAGGTCATCTGCAAAAGTAATAAAGTTACCTAGAATATCCGGACCACACAAATCCTTTATATTAATTAAAATAATATTGGCCCAATTACACTGCCTTGCAGGACTCCTAAAGAGAATGATTTGTAATTGCTTAAGATTTTTTATCTCTACTTACTGTGTTCTCTTATAATAATTACTTATGTTCATTAAAATAAGATCTGAACCAATTCATTGCTATCTTGTTCATGCCAAAACATAATTACTATTACGATGCAACTCGTGAGAAACAGAATTAAAGGACTTTGATAAGACCAAAAACAACCGCTATAGCTTTGTTACCATAGTCCGATGCTATAATAATGGTTAATTGATTATATTGCAAATACCTTTAAAATTCGTTAAGTACTTAGGGTTACCTTCATAAAAACGAAGTAACAATTTTAATGATAACTCAAATTAATTTGCTCACAATCAAATTATTATAGTCATTCAGGTCTGAAATAGTTAACCCATTATGATTAATGTATAATATACAAGACAATCAGACTAAATTTTTAAAATGTTATTAGTATTCATGTTCAGAAACAAGAATATTGACGATATAATAACACACATATGAAACTTATTTCCACTTTTATTTTATTTCTCCGTGACCGGTTTCAGCTTGTTAAAGCCATCTTCAGACTGGTAAAAGTTAATCTTAAACTACGGTTTATATACACAACATGTGGGGGAGGAGGGGTGGGGAGATAATACAAGGGATTTATTCTATTACATGGGTTTTCTTTATATTTGTCATTAAGTCGTCTTTGACTGCCGACTTTCTAATTATGTTGGTTATTCCCAGTAAGCTTTTTACCTCTTGTTTGTAGTTTACTTTAATATTGTTTGGGGAATACCTTACAAGTAATGTGAAATATTAATATCACCAGTAAGCTTATTACCTCTGGTTTGTAGTTTACTTTAATATTGTTTGTGGAATACCTTACAAGTAATGTGAATTATTAATATCAGAGCGCAATTGAAGTATGA
>JAHDVE020011083.1:0-28378 GCA_022606495.2 Halesus radiatus
GTATAAGACCAATGACACGTCTAACCTGTCTAAATAATTACAGCGCTATTTAGTTGAAGGGACCATATAGATAACAAAGAAAATGTTCAATGCGCAGTAAAAGGCATTTCATTTGCTTTTCTCTGTTCGTAGACCGTTTTATGATCGCGCAGTCTCGACAGTAGTGATGGGAATAATAAACATAAATAAAGGCGCAACATTTTTAACAATTTTATAATTATGCACGGAACGTTAACGTTTTTATAATTTATGGCGTGGTCGTGAATAGTATTTGTGCAGCGTTTGCGTTTGCTCATAAAAGAAACAACAATACACACCGTCAGCGCGCAAGAGACGCTTCGCAAGTTATGGAAGTCGGCGTGGAGAGGCGAAGGCGGGTAGCTTTTCGGAGCGCAGGACTCACTTATACATCAAATTATAACTACACGCCATACTATCGAAATTACTGTCACGGCTTTACAGGGAGCTAGGTGTTCAACGACTACGGCTCTAACGATGAATCGTTCATGAGCAAGCCGTTCATTTGTGCTGGTTAATTTTGATGAGCCGTGAGCGTAATACTCCTGGTAAACCGTCCCACGGCTCAATTGAACTGCGACTCTTTTTGACAAACCTCGGAACCACTTGAGGCGATGCAGTGGGAAGTAATGCGAAATCATTTGTTTTTAGTTTGAAAATTGAATGACCTAGAAATATCATAGATTATTTTAATAAATATTGTAAGTAGAAAACACCTTGGCCTTTCGTTGACAGTGCATTTTTTTGGCGAGTCTTTTTATAAGCCTAGAAAAAAAGAATCATACATAAAAAAAAATTTAAAGTCAAAATCTCCTACTAACGAACCCCTTTTCACTAATTTCAACCTTTTCTCCACCTGCATAAGGAACGCGTGATTTCGTAATTTTAGGAAGTGAATCGCCTTAAGAAAGATTGTTTATTTATCTAAAATGATAAACATATCTCACATGCTCGATAGTATTCTTACGCATTTCTACGATGACGCATCTTTAAATAAGGTCCTTTGTTCTAATTTTTGTTTAAAATTAAATCATCGTATGCTTGTCTAACTTCTACGAGGCTAAATTATGTCCACGATAGTTGAATTTTAAATTAATATTTGGCGCCACGACGCACATTAAAGCATTTGTTTTCAAAGGTTCACATATTCGTGTGTAGTGATAAGAATAATTACCGCATTTATACGTGTGTAGGCACTGTACAGTTAGTTCACCAGGCCAGTTTGGCATCTGGACGTTTTGTACCTACATCTATGCGCTGGGACCTAGGAGCCATAGGAGCTGGGATTCATGACACCTGGATGAATTGGGAGTCGTCTCTTAATATATGCCGTTACTTTTGAGTCGTACGAAAACATTGTACTGGTACCGTGATACAAACTCTTAATTAAATTAATCATGATCCATCGCTATTTCATTGGCGTGCTTGGGCCTGGAGACGACAGGATGTGTGTAAATTGACAACATCAGTTTTCTTTCAATCCGACGCAGATCTACTTCAAATCTTAATACTTATATCTGCAGTCGAGAGCCACGCCACTCTATATATTGTTGATGGAAAAAACTTTCGATTTTAAAAAAATGTTTACAAAGGTGCTATTATTTTGTTTCCTAAATTAATAAAAAAAAATGGAATCAAAATAATAGCATCCTATAAATCACCTTTATTAAACATGTTTCTTTGATATTTTGACTCCTCCCACCGTCCCCCCACTCCAAACCACCAATCTCACTCCCACTCCTCTCGTCTAATTATTTCTGTACTTGTTTAATTTAAGTTGTAAGAACGCTAGTGAATGACACGGATGTGTCGAAACCGGTAGCAAATAAATAATATTAAGTAACAAATGTATATAGGGGATTAATCTCTTCAAAATAAAATGTCCAGAAATTGTTACATAGTTAATGCTCAAGAAATACAAACAAATATTACTTAGATTTATGAAATTTTACCTCGAAACTATATGTATTGAAAAACCAAATAGCTGACTTCTCTCAGGATGAAAAAAAATCGAAGCTCATTGTTTAACATTTCCATAGGACAAGACAGTACCTACTATTTTATTGTGAAAATTCAACTTCAACGTCGCAATGTCGCAACGTCGAATTCGAATCGCAACAATACTACGTACTCGTGACGCTCTGTCAAGCTATCGATTATAATTGAAAGATTCATTGTTTTAACTTATCAGCCGTGAGAAATAATATTATTGCTGTAAAAATCGACCGCGATTTGATCTGTGGTGTTACTCTCTCGTGTTTTTTTCGCATTTCTGAACTGTTTTTTTGTCTTAATAAACTTTTCGTTTTATTTAATTATCAGACAGTGAAGAAGTGTTTGCAGAGGTAGAGTGCGCTGATTGGCTACCTTGTTTATGAGCTCACTTCTCAGTGCTCCTACTGGTGTAGTGATCTCTCTTTAACCAATCACCGCTTATTTTCTGTGAAATTGTGAAACCACCTGTTTACAAATAAATTCTCGGATTACGAACAAAAAAAAAGTTTTCACTTTCATGTGAATATGGGGAAAAAAAAAGAATTCACGAAACAATGACAGCCCCACTATTGCTTCTCCCTATACCTCTCACTCGGACGAATCAGATTCTGATGCCCAGGAGACAGAGATGGATATTGACCCTAATCGCGGAAATCCATCAGGACAAAAAATACTCTCTGGGACACAATTTTCCTGAAGGCCTTACAGGATACATTGGCGGAAAAACCGTCAAAGGTATCAAAAGAACAACAGCTCAAGGTGTCCCGAAATGTAACGAGTGTTCTAGGATCAGTGGCCCAGCTGTTGCTTGAAAAGGAAGAACTCAGAGGAGATCTAAACTCAGCCCTTGCAGACATCAAGGTCTTGCAGGCCGAAAAAACGATGGCAGACAATCATATTAAGCAGTTGTTGGACAAAATTCAGCAGCTAGAGTCTGATCTGGGACCAGTGATGCGTCGAGTGGCTGATGCCACGGAGGCAAGCCTATCGTTCGCCGACATGGTCAAAAATGGTCCCTAAGCCTGCTATATGCATCTTTCCGAAACTGGCTTCGGCTAAGGATAGCGACGAAACGAAGCAGCTCCTGAAGGACGCCTTACGACCATCTGAGCATGGAATCCGCGTTACGGGTATAAGGAACATCCGTAACAAAGGCATAGTTATCCAAACCGCTACTCGGGAAGACCGGGAAAAAAATACTCAAAACCCCATGTCTAGCAAACTCGGCTACTCTAAGTGCCCGACTACCCACAAAACGACATCCACGAGTGATATTTTTTAATGTTCCTCGGGACCTTATAGATGAGTGTTTTCTCAGGAGTGCCTTAACGGGAATCCAGGAAAACGCAGACTTAGAACCCACAGTGAAAACGTGCAAGCTAAGTCATCAAGCTGGTGCTCGGACAGGATCGACATGCCACCGGGTCTACGAGGTGCCTGCCCATCTACATCACGCGCTGGTGAAGCAAGGAAAGCTCTTTGTTGACTGAAATGTGTGCCGCGTTCGTGACTTTATTGGGCTTACAGTGTGCTCTAATTGCCAAATGATCGGACATTCCTTCAAGTTCTGCAAGGACCAGCAAAGATGTGGACATTGTGCAGGTGAAGGTCATGCCAGGACAGATTGCCCAAAAGCTGCCGCCAAGCCAGTATGTGCCACCTGTACCAGGTTTGGCAAGCCCGCTGGAAATTCGACTGGAGACAAGGACACCTGCCCAGCTTATAAGGCTGCTCTTTCCAAGGACTTTGCCACCATCGATTATGGCATATAAATACATTGATGACGACGGTGATGTTATCTACACGAGGACTAATGACTTGAAACAGTGGACGGAAGAACATAAAATTGGCTATAATATAGGTAATTTTACTTGCGTTCAACTAAACATTCGATCCATATCTAAATACTGGGATGTTTTACATGCTAACCTCCAAAATTGTTGGAATAATATAGATATCCTAATGCTATGTGAAACTTCAATAAAAAGGGAACATACTTGTCTTTTCGAAATTCCCGGTTACAGTAGCATTAGTTACTGTCGCACATCCAAATCTGGAGGGGGTATAACCTTGTATATTTGGGATACTTTACCTTTCACCCAAAATTTACTTGAAACAAAGTTGTTCGAGAATATTTCCTGTATAATAACATTACCAAATAATTCTATACTCAATGTACTAGCAATATATAGACCACCAAATTTTAGTAAACAATCATTTATCAATGAACTTTCATCAATATTAATAAAATGTTCAAACCCTAATGAAAATATGCTAATATTTGGTGACATAAATATTGATTTCTTAAATTATATAGATCCTGTGATTATTCACTATGAAAATGCTCTTTCAAATAACTATTTTACAAAATGTATAAACGACGTTACAAGGGAAGCTATAGCGAATAGTAAAATGACACGAACATGTTTGGATCATATTTTTGTTAGATATAATAGCAAACACAAAGAAACTGACATACTCTACGCATGTGTTTGTGACTTCATCATTGCAGACCACTTTGCAACAGCTGTGAACATTCCGTACTATAAAACTAATAAACGGCCTACAAATAAAGGGCGGAAAGTCTCAATCTTATCTCAAAAACGAATAGATTTTTCAATTAGAAATTATAACTGGAATGCTTTGCTTCAGACAAATGATTGCAATAATTTATATAGTCAAATAAAAAGCAAGTTTAACGAAGTATATGAAAATAGTTAAATATTTATAGATGTAAAACCCAATGCAAGACCTTGGATTATAAAAGAATTGATGACAGAAGATATTCTATCACACATTAAAAAACGAGATTCTTTATTTAAGCGGTGGAAAAGCTCCCCAACAAATGCAATTTATGAAAAACAATACAAATCTTTTCGTAATTTTGTTACTAAATTAATAATAAAAAGTAAAACAACCTTTTTCAATGATAAATTTAAGAATAATTTTTCAGATATCAAAAAACATGGGATGAAATAAATAAAATTCTAGGACGTAGGACAAAGAGTAACTGTGACGATGTAATTAGTAGGTTTATGTTAAAAAATCAATCTGCGAAAAATGTTACAAACCAATTTGTTAATTATTTTTCAGATAACATAGCCTCAATGGTTCATAAATGTGATTTTAAGGCGTCAAATATTGTCCCGATAGAGTCACCGCAAAGTTTGTATATACCACGAGCATCACTCGCAGACATACTGAGTATAGTAAAACTTCTCAAAAATTCAAAGTCCCCTGGCATAGATAATATCCGAATGTTTGACATAAAAAGACACATAGATATTTTGGGTCCTATATTAACCCATCTGATCAACACAATTTTAACACAAGCTGTGATACCAGATGAACTCAAATGTAGTATTATCAGACCTATTTACAAAAATGGGAAACATACTGATATAGGAAACTATAGACCGATTAGTATATTACCCGCTCTAGAAAAGATTCTTGAAAAATACATATCTTAAAAACTAACCAAATACTTGGAGTGCTTTTCTTTAATAGATCCTAATCAATTTGGTTTTCAAAAAAAAAAGTACTGAAATGTTACTTCAGGATTTCTCTAACTATATAAATAATGAACTGAATAATAAAAGACATGTTTTGGTACTGTTTATAGACAATTCAAAGGCATTTGATACTATAGACCTGATGAAATTGTTAAATATTTTGGAGGCAATAGGGGTAAGAGGAAACTTTCTCAAACTATTCAAAAACTTCCTAACCAACCGCCAAATCCAGGTAAAAATATCAGACAAATTTAGTAAAAGAAGAAATGTTAAAACAGGAGTTCCACAAGGGTCAATTTTAGGTCCAACGCTCTATATTATCTTTGTATCACTTATGAACAAAATATTCTCGTTTGTTAAACATTATGTATATGCTGATGATACAGCACTTATAATATCCCATGAAAATTTAGATACTGCAATAAAATTGTTACAGGTAGACTTTATTTCTTTATTAAAATGGTCACATGACTCTGGTCTAATAATCAATGCTAAAAAAACGAAATTGATGCATATAAGATCCCCGTATGCAAGGTACAGAGAGGCACCTGTAATCATATCCCATTCATTTAATTGCATTCACAATAATACCAAACAGCCCTGCGCGTGTACAAGTATCGAATTAGTCAACCAGTATGTGTATCTAGGTGTTACGGTGGATTGTAATATGAAATGGGACGTACAAATTTCTAACCTCTGTAAGCGACTTCGAGCCATTGTAGGAAGACTCCACAAGATAAAATTATACGTGCCTATAAAAACTATGAAACTAATTTATTTGTCTCTAGCAGAATCGACTATAAGGTATGGTATAATTTCTTGGGGACACTCCTGTAAGACCAACATAAAACATTTACAGCTGATTCAAAACGCCATGGTAAAATTGTTAGTAAGTAAAACAGTTTTTAACCAAAGGCGAGACACTGATATCATGTACAAATCAATTAATGTATTACCTGTTCGTGGTATTTTGTGGCATAAAATTCTACTGCAACATATATCTGAAAGTCCGTATAAGGCAGTGGTGGATCATGTACACAATACACGTTTCACAAAAAATATAGGAATGATAGTGCCAATATTTCAAAATAAATATGGTCAACGAACCCTTGAATACATTGTACCATTTATATTTAACAAATTGCCGTACGAATTTAAAAAACAATTGTCCTATGATGAAATTCTCACTGATGTTAAAGTGTTGGCTTTTGGAAAGTAACCTTGTGTATTGATGGTAACAAATATGACGGTCTCCATGGTTGTAGAGCTCCTAGATATCTGGTGTACTTACTGTTACGGTGTTACTATTATATTTAAGTCTATCCTCATTGTAACCAACCTGTTCTGCTCTTTTATGTATATATCTTTAAATTTTTTATTTCTTAATCTATTTAATACTTACAGATGCTTTGATATTTCTGATATTTACGTAATAGTTATATTTTTGTAATATGAATGTTTTTTATAATGTTGATATTTTTAAAAGTATTGATGTTTTTATAATATTGATATTTTTATAATATTGATACTTTTATAATATTGGTACTTTTATAATTTTGATATTTTTTATGATATTTACATTTTTATAATATTATTTAAATCGGTGTTATAAGATTGGACTCTAGTATCTCAATAACAAATCTGTAATGCTTTTACCATTATTTTTTCTCTTTAAGTTTTTTTTTTCTTAACTTATGATGCAAATTATTAATCAACTTATTTTTCTCACAAGATGCATGCGCCTAAATATAATAATTTTTGCCCTACATTTGTATAATGATTGTAATTTATTGTTGTATTATATTATATTGTTGAAATAAACTCCTGCTGACAAGCTACTTGCAGTGGCTTAGCGGGTATAAGTTCCCACTGTATATAATTAATATTATACAATAAAAAAAAAATAAATATATATATATATTATTCCCCCATGCGACGCATTCAATATCTGGGGAACAAGTACTTCGATGTTGTTGACATATACGGCACATCAATGTTACTGTATTAGTACGGTTTTTTTCATCGAAATAAAGTAGGTTATTTGAAACTATTTAACTCTGGATAAAAGTGTCAAATGTTGTTTCTTTTTATGTTATCTATTATAATACATATGTACCTTTTCAATATTATTTGTAAATGTCCATGTAAAACATCGGTCAGTGGCTGAGTTGGCATCGCTTTTGGTTCTCACCCAGGCGTCGTGAGTTTAATTCGTCGGCTGGCTAAGTCCTCCACTACGATACAAGCAACATCTTCCGCTTACTGTGATGGCAGTAAGAGATTTTCTAATAGTGTCAAGTTATTCGTAACCAGAGAATATTTGCCTTTCTTAAAACAAAAAAGCCTTTAATGGGCCTAAATAAATAAATACACAATTTATAGTGCTCGCATTAAAAAAAAATCGAACATTGGAAAAAATCGAAGGTGTTTTCTGTATTTTTCCCATCACTACTCGACAAGAAACTAGCAAAAAATCGTTCACTTTTATTGGGATTTTTATGGAAGTAAAAAAATTATCCGTTAAAGTTAATAACTATTCCAAGTACATTTGATGGAAAAGTTTAGTCGTTAATTGTTACGTTGGTAGTCTTTAATAGCGAAAGATTCCGCGATTTCTATGATGTATTTGGCAACATCTACAGAAAATCGTATGTTTTTTCCTCGTAGCTAATATAATAATTTTAATTTATCGAAGGAAGCAATCACTTTGTGGCTTGACATTATAATTTTAGTTTTGTTGATAAATAATTTTTTAAATTTTTTTATTTATTTAAATGAGCGGTAAATACAAAGATTTTAAATGTATGTTTTTAAAACTAACTTAACGAAACGATACAAAAAAGTTAAAAATCTAAAAACTTTAAGAAAACCTTTAAATTTTGCTTGAAATGAATTTATCTATATTTAGTGACCAGATCTTAATAGCTAGATATTTCCCAACCATTCTCTTCCCCATCTCCTTCGTCCACACTATTTTAATCTTTACAATATACACTAATTGGGGATGCCATATTCCCACTGACTCCGGGGGATTTGTGTCTCTCAACAGATTTTGATAAGACTCTGGTAAATGTTCTTGTAGTCTCGAGATTGGACGACTGCAATAGTTTGTATGCTGTCTGCCTAATGTACATTTAAACAGACTGCAAGTAGTGTTCAATACAGCAGTTTCTCTAGTATGCGGTGCCACCAAATACTATTACATCACCCCTTTTCTACACTGGCTTCGAGTCACAGAAAGAGTTCAGTTTAAAATCTGTTTTATGGTGCAAAAGGAACTGAACGGGCTGGTATCATCATAGTTGACTGATCTCTGTGTGAGGGACAATCTTACTCAGAGGCAACTCAAGCTCAGGTCAGCCAAGTCTGGCTAAACTCTCTCGTACGAATGCTGGAAAATTTGAGTACAGAGATTTTAATGTGCTGTGTCCACATTCTCGGAATGACCTTCCATTTGGTCTGAGATCAGAAAGCAATTTTGAAATCATGAAAAATCTAAAAAAAATATAAAAGTTAACCATTTATTATTATTATTATCGTGTAGAGAAGTTGAGACTATTCGCATAAAAACCCACCGTGTATTAACGGCTGAATATATTAGAATACAAATTAAATTTGATGTAGTATGAATAGAATATTGAAAGTTGACTCATAAAACGTTAGGTCGATGCGTAAAACCAATCGCGTTGTCTGTGATTTCTGGAATGCACTTTTACTTGTATAAAATCTGTAAAAAACTCGCGTTGAACTTTGATTGGACATAAATAACGAACGTATTGCATATCATGGTATCCAGGTACTATTTTAATCATTTTCTTTTTGGAACTTAGGTTTTAGAATTTTATCGGGAGCAGCACAAAAAACTATGGTGGAGGTCATCGTGTGATGCTGAGGTTATTCAGCCAGTCGACGGTGTCGGGCGTCACTCCGTTCAGCACAGATGTGCCGCAAGAAATTGATGAAGGGGAGATTATTCTACAATGTACTTCGTTGTTTGAATATGTCCACATTTACATGGTTCACAGTCCTTTAGGCCCCATTTATGCATCATATACGTCTGTGACTGCACCGGATGCGGTTTAATGAGGTCAACGTCTTCCGAGGGAGATAGAACTCTGGTAATTTAATAGTAGAAGATGATATTAACAATTGAAAAATGAAACAGAAAATATACTTGTATAGGTAACGGTAGCATCGGGAAATCGAATCCAGGACCTCTCGGTTTATCCGGGACCAACGTTCTTATACATCTGAGTTAATAATTTTTAAAAATTTTTATTAATTATTAATTCACACAAAAAAGGTACGAAGGTTATACATATTTTTTGAAATTTCACTTGTATATACATCTGAACACATGTACATAAACCTACATGTAATGTATATAAAGCAAAAAAATCCCAAATAGGCAAGGCCAGTGCGTGGGTATACCTGGTATCAGGTAGTGGTAGTGTATTAGTATATTTCTATTAATATGCGGATGTTGAAGGTAAGTTAAATAAAAATTGTCAGTTAAATAAGAAAAAGAAAATGAAAAAAAAAAAAAAATTAAAAAAAAGAAAATGAAAAAAAAAAGAAAAAGAAAAAAAAAGAAAATGAAAAAAAAGAAAATGGGAAAAATATAAAATTATAGCAGGAAAAGGTTGATATCTTTGATTTTAATCCAGTCTTTCATAACATTTTTGTATGTATTTAAAGACGATATGTTTGGACACTTACATTCTGTAGATAGTAAATTATACATTTTAGGAGCAATGAAAAAGCATGTCTCTGCGATAGCCCAGTTTTGCACAAAGGTACTTCTAGTACGTTATTTATTCTGTTACTAAAGCGATTTTCGTTTTACCATACCATATACTACCTTAATGTTTACTGTAATTTTTAATTTATAATCGATATAATAGGTTAATTTAACATCTGTTAATATCATCTTGATTATTATTATTTATCATGTAAACTCTAATACCTCATTTGAAAATGTCACGCTGTGATAAGAACATAATTTTTCAAAAAATATATTCAAAGCTCTCATTAATTAAGTTCAATAATAAATGGCAAGCAGCAAGCTATAATGTACTTGAAAATCTTTTATAGACTCGAAATATACCTGATTTTTTTGGGACCCAAACGAATCTAAGCCAAAGTCTGCATTCTTGTTTCATGTACAAAAAAAACTTACAAAAAATTATCACAATTAGTACTCTTCTGGTAATGTGTATATTATACATTTCGCTTGTCAGTTTACCAGGAAAGAACGAAGAATTCAAAATGTGTAGGTTACTACACCTACTTAATGATTTATTAAAGTTTATTTTGACTAATTCAAAGATTTCACAGGCTTCTTCTTCAAAAAAATGTTTTCTGGAAACAATTTCACTCGTTGTGATCGTACTGTTGAAAATTGATTGATTTTGTGTAAATAGTTTGTCTAAAAAACTTGTGTAGCGATTTATTATGTGTGAAGTAAGAAAATTGCTATGTAAAAAAGTTAGAAGATTTAGGACTTACGTGGAAAACATTCAGTGGAGAATTGAACGCTTTCTTCAGGCAATCAGTTCATCTTTTATTTAGGTGCTGAGGTCTTCGAATAAATTTGCCGAAAGCAATCAAGATTCGCACGTAGCGTATTTGCTTTGATTTACAGCTTTAGAGCTTTTTTCTACTTCATTTCCATTCAAAATTTAACAGCAGGGATGCTGAAGAATTCTCGTCTTCGTTTGATTTAGTAATGATTAATTTATTTTATTGTAATAACCTCTGTTATAAGAAACGTGAACTCGTCGTATGGAAGGTTGAATCAAGTAAAAAAATTGAATTGTTAAAATTTATATTTTAATGGTGGGGTAACTTCACTATTTTATTTTATTTCAATTCATGTGCAGAAATAAATTAATTTGAGAAAGAGTGATACTTACAATTCAACATGCAAATTACCAATTTATTTTGTGAGAATGTTTATTAGTTTAGCTTCTCCAAGAAATGAATTGATACAAATTATATCAGCAGATTTTATCGGTTCAACCAGGTGTTAAAAAATTATACAGTTTTTTCGTCTTTATTTAATGCATAGAAATAACACTTCATTTAAGAAAAAAACATATAGAACATAGTTCATATAACGCAGTCATCGTAAGGTAATAAACAATCAATAGACATAACCAGTTTTCTCAATGCTCGCGCTAACAGTATTTTGAGAGTAATCAGTTTTATCAGTGTGGGCAATATGGTCTGATGTGCCAGAGAAACTGGAATGATCTTCATTGGAGTTATGATGGCTGGAGATGTGAACGTCGGCGGTAGCTGGCACCTTCTCCGCTTCGTAGTGGGTCAAGACTTTTTGGTAGACGGGCTTGTAAACGTAGGTCGGTTGAGGTTCAGCGGGGATTTTGTATACCACAGGGTACGTGATTGGGGCCGCCACTTTATGGATGTGGATGGTGCCGGGGGTATAATGGAAGATGGGGAAGCGGAACAAGGGGAGGAGGCGGGGGACGGTGAAGTTGAAGCGATAGTTGAAGGGGAACAGGAAAGGCTTCGATTCTGCAACCTCCATGTTGAGAACTGCCACCATGGCGGCCAGGAAGAAGAAGGACTGGAAAGGAGAAAAAACATGAAATTAGTTAGGAATACTATTATATGTAGAGTTCATAGACAGAGGAAGTTATGAAATGATAATGTATGGCGTAAAAGTGAACGATAGAATATGTCAGGGACGCCAACATATATATAATCAAGTAACCAAATACCTGAGACGGGGCATGTTTAACTGAAGATAATGTAAGAATGCGAAATAAGCAAGGAGTGTTTGCCAAGACAGAGATATGCGAAGAAATTGCGTGATGGCTGGTTAGTTTAATTTTAGGAAGAAACTGGGAATATATTATTCCTTAATCACTGAAGAATATAATGCTAACAAATTTTAAATGAAACATGAAGCAGAAAAATACACAGAAAATAAAAGGTATCAGTCACATTTGGGAATCGAACACAGGACCTCTATCTTACCGGGACAATGCTCTAACCACTGAGCTAATATGAGCCATGCTTATTTTACGCAATTTTCATCGACATCACACATCAAATTTAAGACTTATTAAGACAATTATTATCCTCAATCAATTCCCATTTTATTTTCTGTGTCTTTTTCCGATTCATGCTTTATTTGAGATTTGTTAATATTATCTTCTTCAATGATTAAATATTACAATAAGTTATTCCAGAATATATTAATGCATTTGTTCCATAGATTAAATACCATGAAAATGGTACCATCGAATTTTTTTATTATTTATTAAACAAAAAAAATTACGTAAAAATATTTTAAAGTAAATACATAAACGCTGTAACGTCTTTAGCTTTCAGACAAACGATGATATTACTCAGGGCAAATATTACTCCATTCCATGCCATTAAAAAACTATGCTTTCTTTGATTGCAATCTTGAAAAATGATGCTTGTTGTGATTCACCGGAGTGAAGTGCTAATTTCCCTTGGAATGCGAGATACTAAAGCGATTTCATTTAAGATTTACAGTCTGACGTCTCAGGCTGGGGTTCTCCCCTCTATTAAAAGTCCGAGTTAATTACTATATTAGAAAATATCACGATGTTTCGATGATCGCAAACGATTTTAAAAAATCGTCGCATAAAAATATGTACATAAAAAATAATCGGTCGGCTAAAAACATAATAACTTATAAAAAAATACAAAAGACGTTACAAAATTAGACAAAACTTGTTTTACGAAAGATATTTAAATACTGGACATAATATCGCACAGATAAGACGATAGTCATAAAAAAACAGATATACAAAATTTGCATAAATATTGACAAGTTTTATTATATTTTATTGATTTAGAAGCGGATGTTAGATGAGAATCGGTGTTGAAAAAATAAAATTTATGCGATATCACATAAAACCCAAATGATGTGGTCTTTGAATCGACGTGCAATCTGTCACATTTGAAATTGTTTCTCGTTTCCTGAAATCCTTGCATATTTTCTCATTTTTCTCTGGACTATATGGCGCCGTTATTTTTACGTTACGGTTGCCAAATCAAATGTAAATAAATTTAGCTAAACATGTTTTGTATGAAGTATTATTTATTGTGTTTTTGATTTTTCACTTAAACAAAACTGTTGTCGTCAAATAAACGCACCGGCTAAGTCAATTTATATAAAAAAGATTAAG
Source organism: Halesus radiatus (assembly GCA_022606495.2). Lineage (NCBI taxonomy): Eukaryota > Metazoa > Arthropoda > Insecta > Trichoptera > Limnephilidae > Halesus > Halesus radiatus. Next base: position 13,718 of record JAHDVE020011083.1, read on the forward strand.
TTTTTTCCTCTAGTATAAAAATGATATGTTCTCGGACGCAAGCAATACCTGTGTGATACAAGAGAGAAGAGCGGAGCACTAGAGCTCCCCCGCCTTGGGAAAAGTCTCGCAGAGAGTTTAGATCAGGGATGAGAAAGCTGAACAATTTAATGTGCCACCGGTGATAGTAATTTAAACATATAATAAGATAATATTAACAAATCTCAAATGAAACACGAAACAGAAAAAAAAACAAAAAATAAAAAGGTTACATAATTTTATTTATAAATGAATTAAATAATAAACTTTGTATTCACCACTTTATTAATATACAGATATCGATGCTTTCTTCATCGGGAATATATATTAAAAATATACATATTTATTGTATTCTATATACTCCTGATGAAGAAAGCATCGCTTTCGAAACATGTAGATATCTGTATATGAATAAAGTGGTGAATACAAAGTATATTATTTAATTAATTTATTAATAATGACGCAACAAAGTAAATACCAATCGTTTCAGGAAATTACAATTTTATTTTATTATTTTTTTAATTTTTTAAAAAATATGTTTAATTTGTTATTATAATTAATACCATTATTTTTTTTTCATAAATTAATAATAACAATATTAAATTTGATTTACATTAAATTTAAAAAAAATGTTGTTCCACTAAGCTAATGAGGCCCGTTTAATTTACGTCTATTTTATCGATATCATACTTCAAATAATGGCTTGGAAATATTATCCTCAATTAATTCAAATAGCATTGGCTGCTATCTTTTCGTATGATTGCAAAGTTCTACTCGAGTTTATTTGCAATCAAGATAGTGTCTCGTGTGTATTTAATTCACTTTATCCGATTTATTTATTTATATGGGACTTCTATTGTCTTTCCTACAAGTCTAGAAAGAATACAACTCGTATAGTAATATAAACATTGAACAATATGTTTTCCTTGTACGTACGTATGAACATACTCACAAGTAGAGTTGACGTATGTAATATTTTCCCATTTAAACAAGCGATACAACAACCTACCTATCGTGTGTATATATTGCAAATCGGGAATATTTTTCCCTACTTACCTATTTGAAATGTGTTTTTTAGATGGGAAACAAAATTTCTCCGTTTTCAACTTGACAACTCCAATTAAATTACAATAACTAGTAACATTTTTAAATACATCGATTACCTTTAAAAAAATATTATTTTTCTATTGCCTTTTAAAAAAATTAGGCGTGTGCTGGGTCTTGTAATGTCAATTTCGATTTAAAGGTTAAGTTTGATATTGGAAAGCCACACTTACATAGCCAGAGAGGACGGACTGCCAAACAACTCGTTCTTGGCATACACTTCTTTCTTCATTCATATTCATATAACGTCTCATACATTTTCTTCTGTTATTCCGACTTCTAACATGGCTCGACTCAAGTATTTGATTCACTTGATCGTGCCATGTCTTCCTCGGCCGTCCCCGGCTTCTTCCATTCATATTTGCGCAATATTTTCTCCTTACAATCCTTTCTTCGTTCATTCGCTCTACATTGCCAAACCATCTAAGCGTCCCTTTCTTAATCTTGCTCATTACGCTTACATCAGCCTTGCATTCTTTAAGAATCTCAATAATTTCTCACGATCATATATGGTTTTACCACACATTTACCTCAGAGTTCTCATTTCTACAGCATTCAGTCTACTTTCAGCTTCAATGTCATACATCAGGGTAATAATATTAGGATGTTTATCTTACAGTTTTACAATTCATACAAGATTACTGTTAGTTTACCGGTTAGTTGGACACAGGCATGAAGTGTTAACAGGCATAGGTCAAGGTTAACATATGTATAAATATATCGCTGGTCTGTGCACAGAAAATCCAGATGGTGACACCTGTCTTCAGGTTTTTGACCTTTGGATTCTATTTGCTGGCACGTAGGGTCTTGAATGGAGATTTCTATATTTCTGGTCAAGTGATGGATACATACTTACTCAATGAATTTATGCACAAAAAGTTACGATAAATGTACATATTAACATGATAATTATCACACAAATAGTGGGATGCTTCTAGAGGAAAAATGTGTGTAACTTTGTCAAGTATCAGCGGGCTACAGTAACCTTTTTATACAAGTAATTATTGGATTTAACTTTTTTTTTTCATTTGATAAAACTTCACATAATTAATATTATGAGACGCGAGCAAAATATATGTATTTAAAAAATTACATTAACCCAACAAATATGGTGTTTGAAAATTGTTTCGGATAAGTTTTTGAAACACGTTTTATTTTACCGTTTCAAAAACATTGTGTTGAAAATGTTTTTTTAATTTTTTCTAGTATATATATCGTATTGTAAAATGTTAGTGTACAGTACCAGGTAACATTTCTCCCTTTGTGTCAACTGTGGTTAGAGGTGCATAAATGTGAAGATAATCTTCTCTACCCAGTGAGCAGGCTGCCTATTGCTACTGTAGGGTTTTTATTTCATTTGTTTCAAAGAATTGTAAACTGTGTTTAATGTGCTAGCGGCACTTACTGATAGCAATCTTATATTTAAACCCACTCACTAAGGTAATGGAGGTTATAAGATAGAATTTATGTGGAGACGGAGGGGGTCGATGCTGGGGTCCAGCGGCCGAGGTTGGAGATGACGGGATTTGAGTTCGATTGTAAATTGGAGTAAAATGTTATGGCTAAATCTATTACATGTTTTCGAAGTGGAGGACTTTTTTTTATTAGTATTAGAAAAAATACGGCTCATCTGAAAGTAACCGCGACAGCTTAGTGGTATAAGCAGTCACCCGATTAGCGAAAGAGATCGAAATTCATAATATATCCTAAGTCAGTAATCAATCTCTTTTGCGTTTTGAGGCACATTTCTTCATTTCTAAATTAAATAAAATAAAGTAAATTGTTTAATTTTTAAAGAAATGAATCGGAACATATGTCAAATAGTGGTTTAAACTTAGAAATAATTTTATTCAAAATGACACCACAAAGTGATTTTGCATTTATTGAAGAAGTAAATTTTTTAATAATGAAGTTAATATAACACACCTCGAATGAAATATGAAACAGAATGGAAACTGAAATTTAAAGAAAATGTTATGGCCGCATCTGGGACTCGAACCCAGGACCTCTTGCTCTGTCCGGGACCTGCTCTTAGGGAATTTTAGTTATTGTTATTTTTTAATTACTGTTATCTCCAAAATTAAATAATTTTAAAGTCCGTTTTCATAGTTAAACTAATTCTCAAAGTTTGAATTTTTTAAAAGCCTCCCAAACCGGCAGAATCCGACAGGTAGCAGGCGGAGGCGCGCGTGACGTCATCCTTACTGAACGTTACCCATCAGAAGGACAATTTGTATGGAGAGATTTTTTTCGATAAATACACAATTACAGTACATTTTTTTATTAATGTTAAACATCTAACTTAACACACGGTATTTTTTTGATAACATCATAGGAAAATTTATTTTAATGTTTGAATTTTTGTATCTCTCGGATTCGAACCGTTTTAGGGGCGTTTAATAAATTCATACTTGAGAATTAATTTAACTACGTAAACGAACTTTAAAAATATAAATAAGATATATGTGTCTTTAAGTTTGAAAGTGAATATTGAAATCATCATCATTTCATCAAATTGTTTTACTTTGGTAAAGATACCTACCTATTTTTCATAAGGTTCGATTTCGTGAAGTAAATCACTTGTTTAGATTTAAAAGTGAGATATTTATTAGATTTTGAACATAGTAAAAGATATGCTACCTAAACTAACCTTTTTTTTATTTCACAATGATTCAACTATTAATGCAATAAAACTGCAGACTATGATGGAAAGTGGAAATTTTGAATGGTGGTAAAAAAATGATTTTGCATCCATAAGATCCTGTCAAGATTCGATTTGCCCACTGAAGACATATATTTCTAGAAGTGCGCTCAATTTCAAATATTGATATTATTTCTTGAACAGATTATCAATTTCATTGAATATGGGCCCACAAAGTTTTCTTTTATATCACCCTTCCATCGGATAATCTCTCTACCTGTTTTAGTGTTAATTATAATAGAAAATATTTGATAATTTTTTAGTGAGAGAAAAAAATGACATCACTTTTAAAATGCATTATTATTCTCCTGGTGTTCTTTAAACGTGTTCAAAATAGTAATGTATTTTGTATGAGCCCGAATCTTCACCGCATGAAACCCGTTGTTGGTCTATTAGCATATAAATTAGGATGTTGGATAGGTTCAGAGTTGATGGCGGCCAATTCACACGTTATCGAGCAAATACTTGATCATGACATAAGTTACGCGGAAGGCTAATTTCATAATGAGTGTTATATCACTACTGCCATGTCGATGAACTGATATTATTTCATAATTTTTGTTATTTGACCGTGAATATTTGGTATTATGACTTTAGGGATTATAAGTAACACTTTATTATCATAATAATGTATGATAGTTCTATTTTTAATGTCTAGAAGATCTTACTAAAAAAGTTGACCTAATTACTAATTACTATTTACTTATTGTTACTTACTTATTACTATTTTCTTATTATTTTTATTTACTTATTATTGTTTACCTATTTTTAATTATTATGTACTTATTTCTATTTACTTATTAATATTTACTTAATATTACATATTTATCATTGTATGCTTATTACTATTTACTGATTATTATTTTGTAATAATTATTTAACTTTTACTCTCTATTTATTATTATTTACTGTCTGTAGAACTGTGATCCATATCTATCTAATATTACGAATGTGTCATTTTTATTATTTATTTATTATTATTTACTTATTAATATTTACTTATTTTCATTTATGTATTATTATTTACTTACTAATATTTACTGATTATTATTTATTTATTATTATTTACTGAATATAATTTACTTATTATTATTTACTCACTACTTCTTGTTAACAAAAATGGTCACCCAATGATTGTGGCTAATTAGAACACATATACTTTATGATAGTTATTTGAGCTACAATGAAATTATTATTGTTGTAATCTATAAATGTACGGTCCAACTTAAGAGGAACGGTTGCGCGGCCTGTTTCATACACAACTTAATTTTGGATTTGAGGCCAAAACATTCACCTAAACCTAATGATCTTTTTCTTCATCAAAAAGTAAAGTATAGTAAATATCTAGTACGGATTAGAAGTTATTTATTTATTTTTGTTTTGCGTTATGAAATATCGGCCATTAAAGGAATTGATTTTTCGCGATTTTAGAGGCACCTTTAACAATTATTTGGGGGCTAACGGTGACTAAAAAAAAAAAAGTTTTACCCCGTCTACAAATATAATGAAATGTAAAATAAAATAAAATAATTAAAAAATATAAAAATAAGTATTACGGTGGACTTTAAATTAAATTAAAAACGACCAATTTACGTTGGAACACAAATTTGCCGTACATAATTTAAAATATCGAACCGAAAAGAGGTTTTTTTTAAAATATTTTGTTTTTCATATTTTTATTTCCGAAATCATATTTACATAGCAAATATGATTATTAAAAAAAAAAATTTTTTTCTAAGTTACCTCTAAAATTAAGAAAAGTATTTTTTTCGTGGCCTGTACTTCACAATTTAAAACAAAAATAAATAAAGTACTTCTCATCCGTACTATATACTTACTAAATTTTTAATTTAAGAAAATATATCATTTAGTTTGGATGGGTATTTTGGCATGAAATCCAAAATAAAGTTATGTATGAAACAGGTAGCGAAGCCGTTCACCTTAAAGATTTACTGTAAATTTTATAGTTGTTTATAATCTGAATAACTTTGATGTTATTTAAAAAAAAAACATATTATAATATATCGTTTCACTAAAATAGTGTTGCCGCTCATCTCAACACAGGATTGTCCTTGTAAGATGAGTGGCTAATGTTTTTGTTTTTGTTTTTAAAATTACGAATATTTAAATTAAAAAAAATAATTAAGTTTTGTTAGGTTGGTTACCTCTGGTATTGCTTAGCTAGGCTAGTCGGTTAGTGCTTACCTAAAGTCACTTACAGAACAATTAAAAAAAAAATTCACGCATCGGTGCGTAAATGCGTCCACAGCTCGCAACACTATGAATAACTAATTATTTATGCAAAAAAAAAATTCTATTAAAAAATTCTTACGATTTTTAAGGTCGTTTTATAAATTTACTCCAGTCCTAAAAATTATAAATATTCCAAATAAATGCCAAGTCTTCTTATTCCATCACTCTTTTAATAAATGTAATATCAATAGAAAAGGGGGATAAAATAGGAACCGTTAAAATAGTATCTTCTCTAAGCTTAAATTATCTGAATTCTCTAATAAAACTGTGTTCATCTGAAGCGACCTTCCAGGTAAGTATTTTTTTCTGTATCTGTTTATATATCATTAGATAAACAATAGGAAGTAATATTTGTACAGCGCCCTTGAAGTCATTTTTCACAAAAAACGGCGCTATACAAATCATCTAATTATTATTATTATTATTGACTATGTTCAGAAACGGGTGGTCCTTTTGATAGATTCGCCTACCTTAACAAACGGATTGCAATCTTAAGCATTATTAACTAATGAAATATAAAATTTAAAAAAAAACGTTAAAATAAGCATTGTGATTGGACTTAAATTTAAATCAATAACGACCAATTTACGTTGGAACATAAATTTACCGTACGTAATTTATAATATCGAACCGAAAAAACGTTTTTAAAGATGTTCAATTTACATAGCAAAAATTACAAATTAAAAAAAATTACCATAAACTCGCAAATAATTGTCAAAATTGGCTATTAAAAATAATTACTCTAATGGCCTATATTTCATAATTTAAAACAAAAATACTTCTAATCCGTAATAGATATTTACACAACCTTTAATTATTTTTTTTAAATCGGTTTTTGGATGGGTTTTTTGTCAAAAAATCAAAAATTAAGTTTTGTATGAAATAAGGCGCTTAGGTGTTCCTCTTAAAGATGTGTTTTTATTATGAACACTCAAACATTATAAAAAATGCATTAATTTTGAGAACCGAGTCATACTGTTCATTAATAATGTTTAAATTTGGGTCAGCATTATTACATTATTATCCTGTCAAAATTAAATTTAGGTTTTCATTTAAAATATAATATAATTAATATATAGTAAACCAATGCATATGTATTTATATTTTATTCAAAGCAACTCAAATTTTACATTGTCATTACTAAAATACTTTCAGAAAAAAAATGTCAACATTATTAAATGTGATTTACTTTGAACAAATAAAAAAAATTAAATCGAGTTCACATTTGAACTTAAGTTAATGTTGTAAATTTCAATAAGACCTTTAGAAACCTAGGTCCCAGAGAGTTCAATAGAATTGATTATCAGCGCAATAAATACTTTCGATGTATAACAAAAGTGAGAAAAAACTTAGCTTACTTCTCGAAATTACGGCTTGGAATTAAAATGTAGATATTTATTATTTTCGAACTCAAAAACGTCATTACTAAGGCAATATCAAGCAACTCACTTTGTTTTTGAAATATGATCTTCAATTTAAAATATTTTAACGTAATTGTGTTCCGACAGTTCGTTTAATTTTTTAACGTTTTTTTTGATTTTATAATTTTGATCTGTGAATTTGATTTTGTGTTTTTTATTTTTGTTAAACATCTAACACGTGGTTATTTCGATACGAACAATTTCAGAAATACAAAAAAATCTTCTTTCCATGTGTTCTTGCAAATCTTTTAACAATAAAAAAGTTAAAACATAATGTATATGATGTAGAATCATCCAATTTCAAAAAGTACCACTAATTTCTGAACACTGTTTGATTAAAGAAAAAATATGTGCACTTGAGCAATTGTGCTGTTTAAAATTTATTTGCTTTTTATATGAGCCATTTAAAATCTTTTAAAAGTTCGCTGCTGGCTCAATTATTGTCAACTTTTAAATGTCAGACTGTGTTTTAAAAATTAAAAAATATATATTAATCAAATAATTGCAAAGTGTTGCTTACGTATTTCATCGTTGAATTTGGTAACTATCAATCTTAAGACGAGAGACACTGAGTGTGCGCGGTGCGCGGTGCGATCTGTCAACTCGGAATGAAGATCCTTCAAGGAACTACGAGTAGAATTATAAACTAAGCACAGGTAAAACCACTTCGCGAATTAGAATATTGATGGTTGGCCGGTGTGTAACCCGTTTCAACACGACTCATCTCAAGGGCCTTAAATAATATACGTAGGTAAAATTATGTAATATTTTACAAATTAGAGGAACTGGCACAAATTTCTTCCCATGACTAAAATAGTGAACCATGTAATTATTCAATCGATTTTACAAGATGGAATTATTGGCTGGGAAGGACATATGATAATATTTAAAATCCATTAAAAATAATTCAAAGTTTAATATAGAAGGTGTTTTCAAAAAAACTTTCAAAATTTCCTGCTAAAACATTTTTACAATATTCAATTTAGCTATAATATGTGAAATAAAATGTTTGCAAGGTATTTAAATTTTTAAAGAAAACTGATAAATAATTTATGTTTTATGTATAGCAAGATTTTAATATTTAATGTTCATTCATTAATTCACATATTCCTGATGAAGAAAGCATCGCTTTCGTAACATGTTGATATCTGTGTATAATAAAGTGGTGAATACAAAGTAATTTTTTAATAATGACGACACAAAGTGAATACTAATATTTTGAAGAAATTATAACAGAAAAATTAGGTTGCGAAATAATAAAGACGTTGTCTAATAATAATTAAAAAAAAGAATTTTCTGTTCGTTTATCGTCACCTTAAATACTGTAAGAATATTTTTAAAATTGAATATAATTATTTGGTTTTAAACACGCAGCAAAACCCAACAAGTAATTATTATTTTTCGATTGAATTTAAATAAAAAAAAATTAATTAGGTGCTAAACATATATTTCTGTCATCCATCTTCGAAGAGTGGCAGTTTTTTCACCATCTGTCCTAACCGGTTTGAAGGAATCATTCACAAATCCCACTATCGAGGAAAACTTAAAACAAATATTACGTTTATAGATTAATTTTACATCTGGCGGTTATATTTATTTTTTCATTTCTTTTTAAATCACGTGAGGAGAATTTATAATATCTTAGACCTACGTGTTTGCTTGGGTGAAATCCAAGAAGGCACCGATAAATATTTTAACAGATTGGTCCCTCTCTATCTCTATTGTGCTAGAAATCTCATAAAAATGGGCACAAACTTTTTCTGAGAACATAAACGTAGGTACGTGTCTGCATCGGGAAGTCCTCGATATGGCCCAGGATTGTTAATCACGAACTTTATGGATGAATTGAATAATGTCTCGAAAACTCGTTAAATGAAAACACTACCGTTGTTAACACTTACTGATATTTTTGATGATTAATACATTAATCTTCTAACGAGGTTTGAATGTCTCGATAGTAAGTTAGTGAAAGCTGGTGTTTTACTGAAAATTTCGTGAGAATTGTGCAATCAGATACTAAATAGAACTAAAAGGATTAAACAAAGAATAATAATAAAATGAAAAAAATTAATAATAAAAATGCAATAGTCCTACTATGACACTAATCACTTTTCACGCCCTGATAACAATCATACTTAAGTTTTTGTACTTCATATTTTTACAAATTTTCACACAGTATTTTTATTCATACTTAAATTATTACAAGTTTTCAAACATTATTTCTACTCATACTTAAATTCTTACGAGTTTTCACACATTATTTTTACTCATACTTAAATTATTAAGAGTTTTTACACATTATTTTTATTCATACTTATATTATTAATAGTTTAAATACTTCATATTTTTATAAGTTTTTATACCTTTCGTTTTTTATACATATTTTTAAAAGTTTTTATACCTTTCGTTTTTTATACATATTTTTAAAAGTTTTTATACCTTTCGTTTTTTATACATATTTTTATAAGTTTTTATACCTTTCGTTTTTTATACATATTTTTAAAAGTATTTATACATTACATAATTTCTTCAAACGATTGGTTTTCACTTTATGGTCTCATTATTAAGAAATGAATTAAATAATTTACTTTGTATTCACCACTTTATTAATATAAAGATATCTACATGTTTCGAAAGCGATGCTTTCTTCATTTTTAGTATTACTCCTGATGAAGATAGCATCGCTTTCGAAATATGTAGATATATTTATATTAATAAAGTGGTGAATACAAAGCATATTATTTAATTAATTTATTTTTATACTTTACATCATTTTAAAATTAATACATTTTTTACTTTATTTTTTTAATGTTTTTATAGTTTACCATAAATACTGTATGCATAATACTTTTTAATTATTTCTTTATATTTCTTAAACTTAAAATCTTTGTTTTTCCTAATTGTTATTGTTGTTGTATTTACACTTTTTATACTTTTATGTTAATGGCACATATCGGGCAGTACACATATATATAAACATACATTATTATAGTCATTTTGAGGTTAGGTTGATTTCAATGACTGAATAATGATTATATTTCCTACACACGGTTGGTTGATTAACTTCAGTACTTTGCGATGGATGGGAAAAGAAAAATATATCCTTTTTGGGAATGCATCAAATTTTGTGTTTTTTTTATGCATTTATTTTTATTTTTTTTCATAAATACTGTATGCATAATACTTTTTAATTATTTCTTTATATTTCTTAAACTTAAAATCTTTGTTTTTCCTAATTGTTATTGTTGTTGTATTTACACTTTTTATACTTTTATGTTAATGGCACATATCGGGCAGTACACATATATATAAACATACATTATTATAGTCATTTTGAGGTTAGGTTGATTTCAATGACTGAATAATGATTATATTTCCTACACACGGTTGGTTGATTAACTTCAGTACTTTGCGATGGATGGGAAAAGAAAAATATATCCTTTTTGGGAATGCATCAAATTTTGTGTTTTTTTTATGCATCAAATTTTGCTTTGTTTTGTTTTTCCTTTCGAAAATTTAATGTAAATCAAATTCAATAAAGCTATTATTAAGTTCTGCAAGTATTTTTAGTTTTTATGATTGTGACAGCTGTTTCGGCGTTTAAGGCCATTTTCGAACTCTCACATTATTAAATTAAAAAAAAAAAATTAATTGGAGCTATAAGAATTAAACACAAAAACAATTAATACATCAATTTTTGGTTATTTTTTATTTTAGAAAGAAAGGGTCTTAGATTAAATTTACTTGAACGATGAGAAATTAATAAACGAACAAATGATCCTAATATAACATTAATTAATAAAAGAAGGAAAATGCATATTCACCACTTCTCAGTATGTGCACATTATCAAAACAATACAACACATTTAAATAAATCAATTAAGAAAACATTATCATTTCAATACGAGGAAATACATTGTAAATGGAAAAACGTTACATAATAGAGAATTTTTATTAATTTATAACTAAATCGGTTTGGGCGATAATAAATCATTATTTTTAAAAACCCGTCCAAATAAAAATGGGTGGGAGTAAATAAAATCATAAAAATAAGTCGTCACAATGTGGATTAACCGCAGTTTGAAAATGGCATTTAACACCGAAACAGCTGTCACAATAATAAAAACTAAAAATACTTGCAGAACTTAATAATAAGATTATTAAATTTGATTTACATTAAATTAAAAAAAGTCCAATATAGTGCTTTTTTATGAGGTTGAGGGGAGTGGGGAAGGGAAGGAGACGAGGAAGATAATGGATGAGAGGTACCTGGCTCTTCAGATCTGGTCTTTAAAACGGCTAAATCCATTTCAAGCAACCTTTCGAATTTCCGAATGGTTTAAAAAAAATAAAAATAATGTGTATACCGCAAAAGAGTGCCAACTATTCCCAACCGTCTGGGGCTAGTGAGACTGCGTCATCTCAAATTGGGGTATATTGTGAGGTTGATGGTAGTGGGGAGGTGAAGGAGATGGTAAGAGGAAAGTGGGTTACGATTATCTACCACTTTGAAACATGCCGCAAATATTATGTGAAATGAATTATTTGTGAAACAACTCAAATTGATTAAATAAATTTTACTTGCGCACGCCGGGATTTGAACTCGCAACCTACCAATTTGTAGTTGAGAGCCTTGCCCCTTGACCACGGAGGTCGGTGATAAGATTATCTACCATCCTGGAACCTTAAAAGAATATTTCCGCAAGTTACTTTTTGAATCCGCCACCTATGAATCCGAAGCCGAGGATCTTAGCCGCTCAACACATGTACGTGTATGTTTTACTTCTTTAAAAAGGCTAGACACATCGAATTGTCACCATTTTGTGTCTTGTTTACATATTTTATCAAACTTACAAGGAATATGTTTCTATGAATGAGTTGAGTCCACTTAGAGTTCAAGTTAAAGCAAATATGGAGAGTCAACAAGGGATATTAAAAAAAAATGCTTGTCGGTAGTATGTGCTTAAGATAGCAAAGAAAAACTATTAAGTTGAATGATATAATAAGTTTTTAACGTGGTTTTAGAAGGATAAAATGGTCGCCTGTTTGTCTTTCAATGGGTACATACAATTATGTCAAAATATATTTAGTTTATTGTACTTATTTATCAACCAAGTTGTTTGGTATTTTAATTCATTTATTTTATATGAATGAATAAAAATAATAATAATAATAATATAAATAATACATATATATTTTTTTTAGGCATGTTTCAAAGTGGTAGATAATCGGAACCCACCTTTCTCTTCCCATCTCCTTCACCTACACAATACCGTTAGCCATACAACATTCTCCAATTGGGGATTCCATAGTTTTACTTGCTCCAGACGGTTGAGAGCAGTTGGTACTCTTGTGGGGCATTCATATACAAAAAAGCATGTTTCGAAAGCGAAGCTTTTCTCACCAGGAATACGAGATATATATTATTAATATTTCTATTTTTGAAACTGATAATACATGGTAGAATTCCATTATAATGATATAATAACACACATATGAAACTTATTTCCACTTTTATTTTATTTCACCGTGACCGGTTTCAGCTTGTTAAAGCCATCTTCAGACTGGTAGTCTGCATGTCTAGAATAGAACTTTTCTACTAACTACTCGATTGTTCTTAACCTACAATGTTTGTCCGACTTTACAATAAACTCTGAAATTTGAAAGCACTTTACTTGACTCATTTAACGTAGAATTAGAGACTCCCTCAACCCAATTATAAGATTGCGATCGATTCACGACCCTGAACGATGAGAACTTAAGCCACTGCCGATCTGAGCTAAACCAATGTCCGGACCAGACTTCACATCTAAGAGGCCATCTCCAGGGTAAGTCCTGCCGATATAATTGTCTCCCATAACTTCCCCTTGTAACCCAACCTTCCTCTTCCCATCTTCATTCACCCCTTTGGATAATACTAGCTTTCCAACTTAGGGGCTTTCTTTCAACCTAACCTTCCTCTTCCTCTCCTCTCTCTTCTCATTTTTATAACACCATGTTGAGACAAATGCGATATATTCAACTGAAATTAGTTGATATAGTTTTGGTTAAGTAATAGGTTAGTAGCAGTTGATCTTCCACTGACGAACCCGTCTTGTTTTTATCAATTACTTTGAGTATTGATGGATAAATTAAATTGAAAAAAAGTGATTAAAAAAAAATGGGAGTGCTGGTTGTATACATATAGTTCTGTAAATGTAACGTGTTATGATATGTATATGATGGTATTTTATTTTTCGATATTTCGTCTTCGTATACGCTTTGGAAATTATCCTCAAACAAATTAACAATGTCGATGGTGCAATTAGCTATTTTGCCATCATACTGTATTGGGGGGTAGTCTGATCCTTCATTGTTTAATTTTTTGACAAAATTCCACAGATTTTTTATCCATAGAGCATTTTTTTTCAATGGAGGTGATGTGTGCTTTATAGCACAGTTTGGATAATGTTTTACATTTTTTTCTCGTTGCTGAAAAGTTTGAGTAGTCATCGATTAGGTGAGTAATATAAGGTCCGTGGAGAACCAAATTGGATATGTTCTGTGTTTTTGTGCATACGATGGTACTTGGATGGATTTTATATTGTTGGAAAATGTTTGATACAGTTTTTCTAAAGCTTGTGCAAAATCACTATCATTAGTCAAGATAGTCCAAAAAGTTTTAATGGAATGGTAATTAATACTGAAATTAATATATGAAAATAAATTCAAGAAAAATATTTAATTATTTATTAAATTTAATTCACCATTAATGATTTTTCTGATTTCTAAAATTTCAAATTCATCTTATTGTAAAATTAGATTATAATTTTCTTTATTCTAAGAACTTCTCACAGGATTTATTTAAGTTATTTGATCTTGTTTTTAAATAAAACTTTTATCGATAATATTATTTTTAAACAGAAGTATGGCTTAGAAATATGTTCTAGTATTAGCCCTTTAGTATTTGATATATTTTTAAACAATTTAGTGAATAAGATTTTTAAGATCTTTTATAGTTTTTTTAGAATATATGGTTCTGCTTTATTATTAAAATATGTTTATTTTTGGAAAAGATATGTATATGATGTTTTTTGTATATGGACTGTTACTGAAAGACAACTTAATATTTTCCTTAATTTCCTAAATAAAATCCATAAAAAAATCATTTCACCATAGAAATAG
>JAHDVE020011084.1:0-80159 GCA_022606495.2 Halesus radiatus
TGTGGCGATATTTACGGTATTACTTATAAGTTTAGATTTTAAAAAAAACCTGCTGATACCCTATATTTATGAGAAATGGAAACGCGACCAGAACCTCGCAATGTGAAGATAAGAAGCAACGTATATGACGGGGTTGTGAGGTTACGGCGGGAATACGGTATCCAATAAAATTTATTCATATTTGACGTCGTTAGCAATGGGATGGGGTTTTTATGGGGTAACAGAATTACAAGAATTTACCTCTGGAAAATTAACTTCATACGATTATTTCAAAAATCCTAAAACGACTGATAAAAAATGAGAATACATTTATATCTCGATAAAACGTTATATGAACATTTCAAATACCCCTTTCCCCGAAAAATGATAATTCGGCACTAAAAATAATTTACAGTTCCCAGCGTTATATCAGAGCTGTCAAAAATGGCGTTAAACGCACAAACTATAATTGAGTGCAGGTAAATTCAATAAATGATTGCAACTGACAGAAAAATGAATTAGAAGTTTTGTTGAAACAACATTTGTTTTAATGGTGAATATTATGCATTTGAGATGAGGCTGCATAATTTTTTTCTTTTTTCTCTATGTTATATTACACATGGAATAATGTTACTACCCGACTTTATTCGAGATTAAATGCATTTTAATGGAACAACTGAAAAATATCAAATCAGCCTTACGGGATCTATCCTTAAACTCCATTGCTTGTGATGAAAGCTTTTTAATTTCCATAATGCCAGAAATGCCATTTAATGGTGCTCATTCTAGAGCTTTTGCTGCTTCAGCAAACAAATTTTCGGCTACAAGATAATATTGCAAATTATTAAGCCTTTTGTGATTTTGTGAGGTAATACTATTCATTTATTTAACTTCGAATGGCTTCCTATTGTCTACTCACGTGTTTGATGCATTACTTTAAATATTTTTTCCAAATTCTTCTATTTAATTACCAACATTAAAAGCCTTTGTTCACCTGTGCACTGCTCCATTTTAAAATTACTGAACAAATAATCTAATCGTGAAATGATAATTACCTAAAACCGCTGTCTGCATGGAACAGTTTGGTGGGCTTTTAATTACACGTACGAGAAAGCCATATTTCAATTAATTATTAATTGGTTGTGATTGAATTGCACGCGGAATCAAAACGGCATGCGTCAATATGAACATACGTGACGAATGACCAGTAATGGGGCGCTTGCGACGTTCTGGCTCGGGGCACGGCAAACCGAGGATTTAATCGTAAATTGGCCGACTAATTAGCAGAATAATTAGCAATCAAATATTAATACCAGAAACCCGCGAGCTGCATACCTGCGAGGTATTAACTCAATGCTGAAATATTGGATTGGACTGGGGATTTTGCATGAAACATTCTAATAGCATGATCATTCATTATCATTGGCATTTTAAAGATGTATGCGTGCTGCACTCGCCAGATAAATTTAAACTTAAATACTCGCTAAACATACGAAATAAAATTTACGCAAAAGTGAACGGTGTTTTGTCTTTCTGATACGCTGAACATATTGATTATTTCAATAAAAAATAATAAAATAGAATTAAATGTTCATAGATAGTTAGTAAACGATTTAAGTGCACTAGAATTGTAGATAATAAATAGTTAAACATTACCAAGAGGACTTAGAACACCGTCAAAGGAATCAGGTTAAATTTTAATGATAGCACATGGGCCTATGGCCTTTTTACTTACAGGAGGTATGCAGATCGATTCCGTTTCAATAATAATAATAATTTTATATAAAAAAAATATATGAGTACGTTTTAAAGAAAACCCAAATAATGTGTACATACAATAAAAACACATAAATTTGTTGTAGACCACTTTTATATTATTAAAACTCTACCGGTTTCGGAAGCACCCTTCCTTCATCAGGAGAATATTAAAACTAACTTATGATATAGAATATTGACAAGACATATAAATTTTAGGTGTTGGAGTGGGGGGTAAGCAAATGGGTAGGGATAATTGTACTGTGTACATAATTTATTGTTTATTATGAATATTTAACAATAGTGATAACAAATATTACATATTGATAGAAGCTAAATAAAAGTAAGGTTATCAATCCATTTAGAGAATATTCTCACTATGGGTTGATTATTGGATATAAATAATTACATTGCGTTTATATATCTGCTATAGCAGAGAAGAAACGAAAAACATGAATAATACGTGCAATTTTTTTTTTGGTTTTTCAATCAAACATGGCAACATTAATGTGGTCCAATTTTTTTTTAAATGAAAAAAATAGGTTATCTTTGTTATTTATGATTTTATAAATGTTTACACTTGTTTATCATTCAAAACTGATTCTAATTAATTAAACTAATCATTTCAAAGCCACTATCAATTCAATAACACTATCATTTCGAAGCCACTATCATTTCAAGCCACTATCGTTTCGAAGCCACTATCATTTCAAATCCATTATCATTTCAAAGCCACTATCATTTCAAAGCCACTATCGTTTCGAAGCCACTATCATTTCAAATCCATTATCATTTCAAAGCCACTATCATTTCCAATCAGCTATTATTTCAACCACTATCATTTCACTACCACTATCGTTTCAAAGCCACTATCATTTCGAAGCCACTATCATTTCAAAGCCACTATCGTTTCGAAAGCCACTATCGTTTCAAATCCATTATCGTTTCAAAGCCACTTCATTTCAAAGCCACTATCGTTTCAGCCACTATCATTTCAAATCCATTATCATTTCAAAGCCACTATCATTTCCAATCAACTATTATTTCAAAGCCACTATCATTTCACTACCACTATCATTTCAAAGCCACTATCATTTCGAAAAGCCACTAATTTCAAATTCATTATCATTTCAAAAGCCACTATCATTTCAAAGCCACTATCATTTCAAATTCATTATCATTTCAAAGCCACTATTACTTCAAGGCTACTATCATTTCAAATCCATCATCATTTCAAAGCCAATATTATTTCAAATCTACTATCATTTCAAAGCCACTATCATTTCAAGACCACTATAATTTCAAATCCATTATCATTTCAAAGCCACTGTCATTTCAATACCACTATTATTTCAAATCCACTATCATTTCAAAGCCACTATCATTTCAAAGCCACTATCATTTAAAATATAGTATTATTTCAAAGCCACTATCATTTCAATACTACTATTATTTCAAACCCACTATCATTTCAAATCCACTATCATTTCAAAGCCATTATCATTTCAAAGCTACTATTATTTCAAATCCATTATCATTCAAAGCCACAATCATTTAAAATATACTATCATTTCAAAGCCACTGTCATTTCAATACCACTATTATTTCAAAGCCACTATCATTTCAAAGCCACTATCATTTCAAAGCCACTATCATTTCAAGGCTACTATCATTCCAAATCCATTATCATTTCAAAGACAGTATCATTTCAATACCACTATTATTTAAAAGCCACTATTATTTCAAAGCCAATATTATTTCAAATCCACTATCATTTCAAAGCCACTATCATTTAAAATATACTACCATTTCAAAGCCACTATCATTTTAATACTACTATTATTTCAAATCCACTATCATTTCAAATCCACTATCATTTCAAAGCCACTATCATTTCAAAGCTACTATTATTTCAAATCCATTATCATTTCAAAGCCAGTATCATTTCAATACCACTATTATTTAAAAGCTACTATCATTTCAAAGCCACCATCATTTCAAATCCATTATCATTTCAAAGCCACTATCATTTAAAATATACTATCATTTCAAAGCCACTGTCATTTCAATACCACTATCATTTCAAAGCCACTATGATTTCAAATCCAGTGTCATTTCAAAGCCACTATCATTTCAAATCCATTATCATTTTAAATACTACTATTATTTCAAACCCACTATCATTTCAAATCCACTGTCATTTCAATACCATTATCATTTCAAAGCCACTATGATTTCAAATCCAGTATTATTTCAAAGCCACTATCATTTCAAATCCATTATCATTTCAAAGCCACTGTCATTTCAATACCACTATTATTTCAAAGCCACTATCATTTCAAAGTCACTGGCTATTTATGGCTAGGTATGGAAAAGACGTACCTACAGTTTTAAGTTAACTTTTAAAGGGATATTTTAAAAATACAATTTTTAAATAAAAATGTTCTGAGCTAAAATAAAACATTTTTATTGGTGTTTATTGTTTTAAATTTCATAATTCAATGATAGACTTATACAGGTAAAATGCGGACTCATCGAGGTAAAAAAAAACTTTTATTTAAGGTGGACTTATTTGATTTATGTAGGCACTGTACTCACGGTGATATCTGTTTCAACTGCTCATCACATATTAAATTACAAACAGTTAGGAAGCTTATTGATTGGGGAATGTCATAATTATAGGCTATATCTAATCTATTGATTAGAAGTCAGCGTGCACCCGATATGCGCTTGAAAACGCTCTCCCCTATCATTTCCGGATTACAATCCGATACGATCTCCTCAATAATTAATCAAACTAATAACACGGGCTTAATCAAATCATTGCCAATAATTTACATATCCCTCATTCCACCGAAGCTTCCCCAAATTCCCAGATTGACAGATCATTACACCGAACCAGCAGTATTAATCTGGCCGAATAATGAACGTAATTACTTGAATTAATTATTAATGCCCGCAGCTTGCGGAGCTTATTTGTTTCCGTTATTACTTTTTTTTCCAGAAACTTTCACCATTGTTATTCGTATTGTAATTATGACCTGATATATTCGTCATGCAAGTAGTTTGAGAATTTCACGTAACTAATTACTTAATATCCCACAACACCGCAGAAAACGGTTTTCTACTTGACATATCATTAGCCTCTGAATAAACGTTCAAGTTATATTATATGCAATTACACTTTATTATGGCTTCTCTTTTCTTCCAATTATTAAATTTAAATCATAGTGATCACAAAGTGATTTATTAACTGAATGCCCAGCTTCATCACTAGATACAATGTCAATTTTTACTGTGAAATAGGTGTAGGTATTGATATAAATGTTTTTGGTTTATAATTTATATAGGAATATAAAATTACTTTATTTCTTTAATTAAAAGGAAGAATATTACATAAAATAGATTAATCTTTCTGAATTTTCTCGAGGTCTGAAATATTACAAATAACAAAATACCGTACTCAAACAGTGTTATAAGGTAACTGGTCCTATCTGAAACATTACAAATAACAAAATACCGTACTCAAACAGTGTTATAAGGTGACTGGTCCTATCTGAAATATTACAAATAACAAAATACCATACTCAAACAGTGTTATAAGGTAACTGGTTCTATCTGAAATATTACAAATAACAAAATACCGTACTCAAACAGTGTTATAAGGTCACTGGTCTTATCTGAAATATTAAAAATAACAAAATAACGTACTGAAACAGTGTTATAAGGTAACTGGTTCTATCTGAAATATTACAAATAACAAAATACCGTACTCAAACAGTGTTATAAGGTGACTGGTCCTATCTGAAATATTACAAATAACAAAATACCATACTCAAACAGTGTTATAAGGTAACTGGTTCTATCTGAAATATTACAAATAACAAAATACCATACTCAAACAGTGTTATAAGGTAACTGGTTCTATCTGAAATATTACAAATAGCAAAATACCGTACTCAAACAGTGTAATAAGGTCACTGGTCTTATCTGAAATATTAAAAATAACAAAATACCGTACTCAAACAGTGTTATAAGGTAACTGGTCCTATCTGAAATATTAAAAATAACAAAATACCGTACTCAAACAGTGTTATAAGGTAACTGGTCCTATCTGAAATATTACAAATAACAAAATACCATACTCAAACAGTGTTATAAGGTAACTGGTTCTATCTGAAATATTACAAATAACAAAATACCATACTCAAACAGTGTTATAAGGTAACTGGTTCTATCTGAAATATTAAAAATAACAAAATACCATACTCAAACAGTGTTATAAGGTAACTGGTTCTATCTGAAATATTACAAATAGCAAAATACCGTACTCAAACAGTGTTATAAGGTCACTGGTCTTATCTGAAATATTAAAAATAACAAAATACCGTACTCAAACAGTGTTATAAGGTCACTGGTCTTATCTGAAATATTAAAAATAACAAAATACCGTACTAAAACAGTGTTATAAGGTAACTGGTCGTATCTGAAAAAGAAACCGAATTGACTTCCTAACCCTGTGGGATCAATAAATCTTTTAAGATGGCCTGACAACATCAAACGGTATCGTAGAACAACCGTATTTACGTTTTGTTATATATAAACTGAATAATAGCAATACATACTCATACCTACATAACGAATTTTTTAAAATACTGCAAAATGGACTTTTGACTTCTGAAGTACAGAAATTATTAACGTTTTTTATTTAAAGTTTCCTCTGTAGGTTTTATAAAAGAAAATCGTAATAATGATGCATCGATACGCCCTAATATGTGAAATGAAGTAATTTTTTGTAACCACCATTCGTTCTGAAAACGTAGAAAGGTACATAGAAGAAAACAATGTTTTTAGCAGCGATAAAAAAGAAGTGTTTGCCGTCGCAATAACGTGAACCTTTACAATACAGATTAACATCCTCCTTTGAATGTTGGGACTTTGACAAGCATTTATTTAACATGCCAGCGGTAGTGGAAATGCAATAACACTCCCCACTCAGTATCTCCTGCCCAGACAAGTCCGCGATTTAATTTAAATTTTTAATATCATATCAACCCTTTCTGCTTCTCATCCCCACCCGAGGAGGGTGGCATTCATGAACATATCCACGCGCTTAATTGCCTTTTCTGTTTTTGAACGTTGCTGATTGTATCGGGAAGGGCGGTCGATGCATTAAGGGTGCAGGGGGAGGAGGTGGTTTGTAGATATGATGGACGCTATCGCACTGAATAGTCAGATTTGTAATCGAAACCTTTTATCCATTACAAATAAATGATTTAATTTAAAAAAGCGCCTTAATATTCACTGGGTTTATTTAATCAGGGATTGCGCGTTCTAATGTTTAATAGATTGATTATAGATAATTTGGAATGAGAAACTGAGTGTGAAATATACAATATATAGGCTAATATTTTCTTGGTGAATGCACATTAGTATTTTGTTAATTTCTATAAAATGCTAATAGTTACAACCTGTTTGCTCGGGTTTCAATACCGTTTTTGAAAGTCTCTTTTCTGATTTAGTAACATGGGATAATGACTTATTTTTCTAGATCACACTGTAAATACTGAAAATAAGTGCGTTGAAAGAGTAAATTCAGAAAGAAAATTTTGTATTTTCATGGTGTTAAAATGCGTCAAGCTAACAAAAAAGCAGCTGTATTTTCGTTTCCTTTACAAACGCTTCATTAGAGAAAAATGTGTTAAAACGCGGTGTTTTTGAATAAATGAAGGGTGTATTACATTGTTTCTTCTTGTCAATCATTCAGTTATTATTTTGTGATTCAATGCTAAGAATGATATTTCTATAAACAATGCGGCACTCATCAAGCAAATCTGAAACGAGGATCTGGCGGGTAAAAGACCGACGCGGCCGCTAGAAGCCAGGATTCAGGCCGACGAACGGATGCTAGGCCCCGCAGGCGCCGCCGCCTGCACTGCGATTTCCAGATAAAAATCAGTAATTAGCGGCGGCAATTACACGGCGGACGTAACGAGCTGACTAGAATGCGAGCATCGGATTATAAAAGGGAGGCCGCGCCACTGCCATGGTGCCCTGCATTGGAGGGGGGCAGCTGAGGGGGGGCAGACACTGGCCATTAGCTTTCTTTAATGCGGACGCTACAGCTTGGAATTGGCTGAGAAATTGGTATTTCATGCTATGTATTTATAAATACATTTTTTTATGCGTGTCCTCTAAATTTTGCGTGACACCAAATATTTTGTAACAAGTGCTATGTAATCAACTTGTCAAAGAATAACCCTCATAAAAGACCACCAGATTGAAATGTTGAGCGTTGCTAAAAGAGTTACTAATTTGCTTTACCTAGATTAGCGAAATTTAATAAATAAATCACGTCAAAATATGTAACATTCCTCTCTCCCATTCTCATTTACAACCATCTTCGATTCACCTGATAATTTTTCGAATTGGTGTATCATTTTATGTAATTTAAATGTGGTATAAGAAGCATAGGCCATGAGGGCGTGTATATATACAATATCCTTCCCAGTAGCCTCCATGGTCGAGGAGTAAGGCTCTCGACTACGAATCCGAAGGTCGCGGGTTCAAATCCCGCACGTGTGCAAGTAAATTTTATTTAATTCATTTATGTTGTTTCACAATTAATTAATTTAAAAATAATATATAGTATATTTGCGCACGTTCCAGAGTGCAAGATACTCTCAGTGTCGCCCTGGTGAAAGATTCAGAATTAAAACGTTGCTTGAAATGGCTTTTAGCCGTGTTTGGTGACCAGATCTGAATAGCCAGGTATTTCCCCTTTTCCGCACCTTCCTCTTCTCTTCTCCTTCCTCTCCCCAATACCTTCAGCCTCACAACATTCCCCAATGGGGAATGCCATAGTCTCACTGGCTCCAGACGGTTGGGAGCAGTGCGGTATTCGTATAAAAAAATCCTAAAAAAGAAGAATTCAAATAAAAAACATTTTAAGAAACTTATTAATTGTTTTCGTGTTTAAGTACTGCATTTAAAAAAAAAATGTAAATAAAATATAATCATGTCATTTTTAAGTTGCACAGGTATTTTAGTTTTTTTTATTATTGTGTATGGAAAAACTATCATCACAATTATTTTTTTAGTAAATCAGTTTCACCAGTAATATATCATTTTTGGTACCATAAAAATTAAACCAAATTATTAATATTAAAAAAAAAAAAGTAAATGGAACCATCTTAATAAGTCGTCTCAACGTGGCCTAACCGCGGTTTGAAAATAGCTTTGAACGCCGAAACAGCTATCACAATAATTAAAAACTATAACACTTGCATAACTTAATAATAACATTAAATGAAATTTGATTTCAATTAATTATTTTAAATAAAAATAAAAAAATCTTTTAATCTCTGAAAAAGTGAGCAAAATAACACCCTCAAGGTGATTTTCCCACGAAAATGGCGCTATAGAAGTAATCTAATTATTATTATTATACCAATAATTTGTAAGATTGTATTAATATGTTAGATACATAAAATTATATATTATATTAAGTAATAAAAAAAAGACAAGAATCAAATCGTATGTAGTTCGGTTAAACAAGTGAAGTGATATATGATATCATATATTTCTATAGAATTTCTATTTAATTATGGCAAGCCACAAAGTAAATGGTTTTTACGAATGTGCCATAATATAATATGTATTTTCTTTAATTAAATAAATTTTAAAAAGTTTATTGAAAACGCCAAAGGCGAGAAGGTAGGTGCGTCATACAAGCCGCTTACTGCATTCAGTTATAGTAGAAAAAAACAGCCTCTAAATCGGTCAACTTTACGGGAACCTTATTTTGCCCTCACGTGTCCAAAAATCTTATCTTTAAAAACAAAAGGAATTCGAAATCTGTTATGATAACAAATGCAAATACAATTCACCTCTGGACTATTTGGGTAGCAACTACTAACATTGAAATAGTTCACCCTTTAATCGGGGTAATAATCTACATTTTCGCACGGCGCTGAAATAGACCATCACATTGTAATTTATAAGTCATCCGCATCACACAAGCGGCGGAAGCAACCAGGAGGCACTTCCAAAAATACCTACTTTAATTTGTTTTTTAATAATTTTATTAATGCACTAGCTGAAGTACCCGGCGTTGCCCGGGGTTATTTAGTAATTTTCCTCTTATTTTGAACGTTAAACATGCAAATTTTCACCAAGACGTTCCCAAAGATGAGAGGTGGTTTTTGAAATCTCACGAAGACAGTGACCTTCCTCTTATTTCGAAGATCAAATGTGCAAAATTTCAAATAGCTCGGAATAAAACTGTCGGTTTGTACACAAGAAAAACACGCCCGTCCGGGAAATTTTTTCTTTATATAATAGAAAAATTTGTTCGAAGAACGGCAAATTTGTCAATATGTTTAAACGATCGTAAATACTTTTATATTTTACACCGATGGGATAATGAGAAATCTCTAGGGCGTTATTTCCTAGTACTTATACTATAAAGTAAAATGAGGTTGGATAAAAATAGAAAATAACTTCAAAAGCGCAGTCCAAATTCCTTTAAATACCATATTTATTCTAGACTGCTTATGATGTTTGTGCATTTCCAGATGAGAGAGGTTTTGATCTGTGAGATAATAAAGAACAATGTAGTTTTGAAAAATACCTGAAAGCGGAAATCCTCCTAGCTGGACAGTCAACGCATTTTTTAAACAATTTCATGTGTATATTTTATACTAAAAAAATAAAATAATAATAAGGAACTCTTGAAGAGAAGATTTGCAGTCAGTTGCCGGTCGATGTACCTACCGTTGAGCTACGTCGACGGTAGAGAGCATCTGACCGGCAATCAGAAGGGTGCAGGTTCGAGTCCTGTCGGCGACATTTATCTTTTCTCGGAAGCTTTTTTTCAATTTGGATGAGTGTTTCAGGCTAATAATTATTGTTTATAAAAATAATTGTTACCCTTTGCGCTATGCACAAAAATCTTGTCTTAAAAAAAACTTTAGTGTATCAATTAATAAAATGATTTATTTTGAATTCTAATGGATATTGTCTATGAAAATATGTGTAGAAGTAAACATAAATAACTACCTAACCATCGTGCCATTTAACCATCACTGGCAGGGGTGGGCAGAGAGGATAGATTGCTCTACATCTCCGTCTCGGCACACATCCTTTCCTTCATTTACGTTCATATATCGTCTCATACATAATCTTCTGTTATTCTGACTCTTGACATGACCCGACTTTGTTTTGTTTCACTTGGTCGCGACTTCTTCTAGCATTAACTTCCCATCATATGTTATCCTAACAACCTTTCTTCGTTCATCCGCTCTACATGCCCAAAACCATTTGAGGGTATCTTTCGTAATCTTAACCATTACGCTTACATCAGCCATGTATTTTTTTCTAGATCTCGTTATTTTCAACATGGTCATACAAAGTTATATCACACATACTTCTCAGAGGTATCATTTCTATAGCATTCTGTCTGCTTTCATTCTTCCTCTGGCAGTTCGATGCGTCACTGCTATACATCAGGGTTGGAATCAGCACTCCATTGTGGACCGCTAGCTTTGCTTCTTTGGACATTTTTTTATTAGTGCCATACGCATTCAGTCCTCCATTTACTCTTCTTTCAATATCTTTTTATCAGCCTTTCTACCTCTGGTAAACATACTTCCCAAATACATTTATCATTCACAATATACACACTGTTTTAGTAGTCTCTCTTTCAAACACCATGACTTTAGACTTACTTACATTCATAATTAACCCATTCTTCATACATAAGTAGTGTAAAATCATAGAAAAATAGAAAATTTCAAATTTTTAAACAAACAATAAATAATCCGAAATTTGAATTCATATGCAAAAACATATTTCAAGGAATTTAAAACGCCTCTCCTGAATAATATGGTTTGTGCGACTTAGTACAGTTTGGTTCTGGGGTATAGATACATGTAAAGAAGGATGTTGAATTTATTGGAAAATGCATAAGACTAAAGAAAGATTAAAGGACATTATACATAGTATTTAATTGTATCTACATATTTTGCCTCTGTGTTTTTTCCGAAAGGTATATTTTCTTAATTTTTTTTGTAAAATTATTTTAAATATGACAAAAAATAAAGCACAGATTTCGAAGATATGTTTTCTAATCTGAGACTTACATGTATTGATCCCCTACAAATTATGAAAGCTTTTTTAAACGGGAAAATGTTTGCTAAACACCCAAAACAAAACTTTACAAGACTTTAGTTTTACGGATATATTTGTGTAAAAAATTTACTAAATTCCAATGAGCGACGTTATTTGAACAGAGATATCCGCTTTATTTGAGTATACAAGTAAAATAAAAAATGTTGAAAACAAAACCGAAGAAAAACGTTATTTCGGTGAAAAAAATCTGACAAAACAAATTGCTATTTTATCTCCGCAAAGGACAACACAACAGTGCTGCTTAAATTAAGTAAATAATTGAATTATAATTGCAAATTTCTAAACGACTTATTATGCCCTTGTTTTTATGCAAGATTCTTAATTCAGCGACTGTTCGTAAATGTTTCAGAAAGCTCGTTGGATTTACATGATATTTAAAAAATATATTTCTCATGTTTTATCAACTGGTTACGTAAAATAGCCCTTTAAAATTTATCTAAATAAGATAATCGTCTTTTCTTTAAAATAATGTTATTCGAAGTATCCGGATTGCATTAATGGAATGTGTGGGACTGCACTAACCTCCCCACATGCCGGAATAAACATTTATTTTTATTATTATTATTAAAACAGAAAACAAGTAATGACAATAACAACTTCAATATAATATACGTATTTTTCATTAATAGCAATTTTAATATTAACAGTAATAATTATTTCATACTCTATGGGGTACGCTGAAAAAAAAACTAAAAATTCCTAATATACTCGTATAACCACGATTGCAGTGAAGGATTCAATGCAGTTTAAAAATAAATTAGGCCAACTATGTATTTAATTTAGATGAAAAATTATTACAATATTTGCCTATTATAGTGAGCTAAGCAAATAATTTAATTAAATTTATCCGAGGACCTAGTTAGCCAACTTGCACATTTAGCATTCCATGAGAGTGCCCTCGATTCGAGTATGCGATGAAAATGTCTTCCTGCAAGAATGTGATTTGTAGTCACAAAATAACGACTGATTTATTTTTGTCCAATATAGCTTAACTTTCGATATGCTATGATAAAACATAAGGTGTTTGTTGTTTTGGAATACTTTGAGCTATGTCGCACTACATGGGTACTTCATCTGTCCTCACGACGTATTTTGTCAAAAGGCTGTGGATGAACACCCCACAAAGCAACCAACATAGTGCTTGTCGTTAGTTAAACGGGTTCTCTTTATACTACATATGTGCACACACTTATATTAAAATTGTACACGCAGATAAAAAACATGATAGTACAATTTGAGTGCTGAAGAATTATTAGATTTTGAAATATTATTATTTTAATGAAGGCTTTAGTTCCACCACTGGCACTAAGTGTTGGTGGTATAAGCTCCCATAAATCAGTAACGGAAGGTTTTAATTACTCTTTTCTACGTGGAGAGCCATTGTACCGGTTATACCGCCATGAATATACATTATAAACTACCCGGCCAAGCTAGCTACTCCCAGCAGGGTAGCTGCCGCGCCGCCTACTTGCGCCAGCGCCCGTGTTCGCAGAATGTGAATAAGCACTTTAGGTATAATTGTGAAGGAATATTTGCGTGCATTCAGCACAGGCCTGCTACCCCTGGCGCAACTAGAAGAAATGAATCTTGTTAACTGAATGCTTTATGGCCCTTAGCCAGGGCTTCCACACACCTAATTAGGGGTGGGAATTTGAAAGTGAGCGGGAACTTTGTAAGTAGCTGGTTAAAACTATGCGAGATACGTAAAATATCTTTTTCAAACATGCACAATCACAAAAAATTAATAGTGTACAAAGCAATATTACGTAACATAAACTTTAGATGTATCAAATACAGTCAATGAAAAATATTTGTATTCTTATTATTGTTATAAAAGTTTTCATTCAGACCTCTCCTGGCTTTATTCACATTTTTATATCGTCATTAACATACGTTTCTGATTGTGAGTGTTTGCCTGAGAGGCCACCATTAATTGTTCTACTTTTTATATAATATAAATGAACTTTATATAGCGCCTTTTGTGATAACATCTCCTCGTAGGCTCTTCATCTCTAGTCATTTGGGCATCATATGTTCTCGACAAATAATATAAAATAAACTAAATTATTCAAACACTCAAACTCTCTGAAATATCCATAAGTCGTAGCATTCTGTTATGTATAGAAATATATGACAAGTTAGATTTTGTGTATAGCCCCTCTTATAAAATAAAATCAGATCTTACTATCTAATTATTCGTGGGCGGGTGACAATGGATAATATTTTGTGTCTTGAAAGTTGTCGAACCTGCGCACAGTTTTTTGCTTGGTTGTGTGTACAAGAGCTGTGCCTGCGGGAGAGGCCCGGGCGGCTTCTGCCCGTGCCGGTCGCGGCAGCCTGATTATGGATCGCCGACATGATGGATCCTAGCCATCCCTTTTGGTAATACATCGCCACTCCTGCCGTATCGAGAGATACGCTGCTCGTACGGACTTGATGCCTCGTGCCGATCCCGGATGACCTGCTGGACATACTTTATGTACCGCTGCCCCTGCCGTGTCCGAGAGATACCCTGGTCGCCCATGGACCAGATGCCCCGTGATCACATTCGATGACATCCTGTCAAAATGCAAACTATCAACTTCGTAATCGCTCCCTGCCTTTTTCTCTCCCCTCCCCAACATCTTCAGCCAAACAACATTTCAGAAATGGAAAATAGTTCTTAGCCTTTAGTTCCGCTCCGCGCTTTTTTTTTTAAATTTAAAAACAAAAAAATCCGATTACGAATGACCTACGCAGAAGATATTGCTCGTGCAATGATGGAGGATTTAGCCAGCCGAGGAATTGAACTCACGACTCTTTGGTGAGAACTTGACGCTTTTGTCAACTCAGCCACCATTCTACTACATTCTACCAACTCTCTTCAACACAAATACTGTAAGAAAAGCTGTAATAGAGAAATCATCGTGGTTAACGAGCAACTTGTGCTGTATTACATAAAAATCCAATATACGTAAGTGCTCTATTTCCACAAGCGATATCGATGAAAATTATTTCAGCAATCATTAGTGTGGGATTAATCACATTTTGCATCACCCTCTAGGCCTCTGTTTCAAAGTAAGCTATTTTAAATTTAACCACTTATTAAGGCTGTGTCCTCCTCCAGCCCCCTACCCATCCCCAACTCCATCATCCCCTAATTTCCACTTTAAGCTTCCTCAAGTCTCAGTCGGCGCGCGATAACAATCCTTACTTTGTCTTATAATAAGGGCTTCCTTAATAAAGCGGCAAAACAAAATTGCAAATAAAATTAAGTACTCCGGAGGTATAGGATGAGAATTAAGACATTAAAATGTTATTAATTGTCATTTGTCATGAAGGGAAATCTTTTCAGAGCTGTATTTTTTTAAGCCGGTTTATTTTGATTAATGTTTGGCTTTCGTTCTCGGTAATTAAAATTAAGGAATGATTAGTATTAAATTTGTTACTACTTTACAGAATAAAAATCTTTACATTAGCAACTTTACATTATTTTTAGACTAATGAAAAGATTTCCTTGAACTTATACAGTTATGTGATGAAACTGGTTTTGTAATTCGCTTTGTAATATCACATGTCGAGTATCTTGATTATTGCGAAAACTTTATAAAGCTGAATAATAATATTTCATTTCTACTGTTTATTTATTTATTCATTTTCTGGAAATTGATAGCTTACGAATTATCATTTGATACATATATTGAGTAGAATACCAACATTAAAACCAATTATCGTATTCCTCACTGTGACTTTACCAAATAAAGCAAGAAATGAAAAGAAATCAAATTTTCATACTAATTTTAAAACGTTATAGCAAGGTTTTACACATTGGATTTCATTCAAACTACTTTCTAAATCTTCCCGGCAATAAACTGTGATATTTTAAGGGAAACCTGTCCAGTAATTTTCGAGAATATCGAGGACAAACAAACAAACTTACATTGATTTTTACATATATAGATTATATAAATGTATTCATGCTACGTTTGCATTTAAATAGCTATAATTAATAACCTCATATGTGCAATTTGACTTTAGAACGGAGTACCCCAGTAAGGTCACCAAAACTGATATAAAAAAAGGAATATTAATGTACGAAAGCGTTTTTTTTTTACTTCGTATCCGAAATATGTACGATACAGAAATTAAATAATAATAATCAATTTCTCGTTTTGACGTAACATAGCCTCTAACTCAATATATTATATTACATTATGTGTGCTTTAATTTGCAAGACGTAGGTGTTTAAAATGGTGGCCGGATCGACACACGTATGAATCGACACACTTTTTAAAAGTTATAAAAAGTTATTAAACGTATGAAAAAAAATCCCTGAAAATCCAATCAACCCTAACCTAAATAATTTTAAATCTGAAGATAAATTAGATTAGTTGAGATAGGTTACCGGGCTAGTTTTTTTTGTTGTTTTTAATGATTATATATCACTTTTAAAAAATGTACCGATTCTAACGTGTGTTGATTTATAATGGAACCGTTTAAAATACAGGTGTGCAGCTTGCATGGAAGAGAACTTGTTCGATTAGCAAGTGGTACAGAGTAAAATTCTAAGCTTTCCTACGTCTTATTTAATGATGATTATGGTCCATACGTTTCTGCAATCGTAAAATAAACTTACATTATAGTACAAATCATAAAAACTCAAAACAATTTTTCTTTAAATGCACTCGAAAACATCACTGCTGTTAAACAAAATAAACAAATGGGGTGAAGAGAAAAGTTTATCTTTATGTACAAATACAAGTGTAATATTTTTTTCATAAAGCGTCGCCATTACGCTTCCTTTCCCAGCTTTCACTTTATAACTTTGTCTCTTCTTTATCTCTTCTTCTTTATTATATTCCGACATTATACCTCCGGGACTCCATTACACGGAAGACAATGTAAAGGCAAGGAGGTACTTTGCGCTACGTCATAACCGTCTACGACGTCGTAGAGCCGGCTACGCCGTCGCTACCCACCCCGGCGCGGCGTAGAGGTACTCAGGGAAACAGCTTCACTGGATAAAAAAAAAGATTTTAGTTTTCCACATGTAGTAAAATGAATCTACTTTTATAATACCTAACTTTTCTATAGATAATAAAATGTTTCCATAAAGCTTTAGAATTATTAAGTACTTGTGAAGAGTCAGAATAACAGAAATGTATGTATGAGACAATATATGAATTCAAATGAAGCAAGAAGTGTGTACCAAAACACAGTTGGCGGCGGAATATCTTCTCTGCCCACCCCTGCCGTAAAACAGCTTGATAGTTAGTTACTTTCGGAACAAAATATACTTATATTTTGGCGCTCTCGCAGCAGCCGGCAGCTTTTTATAAGCGCTCCAGTTTATCTGGGAAATATTGCTTAGTTCTTAATTTTTCCGGTGTTAAAGTAGCGTAAAATAACCGCAATAATTTATAGGTTACATTTATAAAAATTATATAATTTTAGTGTGGCCGTTTCGGGCTTAAATCAAGTTTATAATAAAAAATCAAATAAAACCCCAAATATTTTAAGTTCAAATCTGTCGCGTCGTTCTAAACTAACCCAAAAGCATCGGTCGGTCGAAGCGTTCGACACATGTGCTTATTAAAAGACCTTTTTGCTTGTTAAAAGTGTCCCATAGTAAATGATTTACAATGTTATTCTTTGAACTGTGGTGATTGTAAACAATATCGTATACGAGCTAGACAACTCAAACTCAAACTTAATGGTGAATGTGCTATTTTGGAGCCTTTAATAAGCTGCAAAGATATCGCTGTATAACCTTGAACACTGTACCACAACTGCAATCCGCAAAATTAGATTTCGTGGCTACAGAGAAAGGCGCAATAGGAAATAAAAACATTTGACGAGAAGATCTTCTGCTGTCACGCCGACCTGAGTTCTGACCTCCAGTTCACGGAGCAGATCCGGTGCATCATGCGGCCCACGGACGTGCCCGAGAAGGCTGCTCCGCGGCCTGCTGTGGTCCGACCCCGAGAAGGATACCACCGGCTGGGGCGAGAAATAGACGACACGCTGATGTGGTCTTTCCAGATCCTGAAGCCGGCCGACGAGCGCCACCTGGCGTATGGGCAAACCAACACCGAGCGTCCCGTCACGCAGCCCAGGGGAGTCACCAACAAAGACAAAGAAGATTGAAAGATAGGATCAGTACCCCCGGCCCCCGTCCTCACCCGCCGCCCAACTTCACATAACTCCTATCATTCGTATTAGCGTCTTGCAATATATCGTAAGGAATAAATACAGATAGCTTCTATTTTTTTTTTTCAATTAAACATGTATGAAAACTTAGACCAAGCCGTATTTAGTTTTGATAATTTAACTGCATCCTTTATATGGTCTATAAATAATGTATAATGATAGTGTCCAAAAAAAAAAAATGTCATAGATTTAATACAGGAATAATGTAAGAATAGGAAGTAAGATTTGTAAAGCGCCCTTGAGGTGATTTTTCACAAAAACGGCGCTATAAAAATCATCCGAATATTATTATTATTACCACACAAGAGTCCCAGCTGCTCCCAACCGACTGGAGCCAGTGAGACTATGGCATCCCCAATGTGGTATGTTGTAAGCCTGAAGTAATTGAGGAAGGAAAGGAGATGGGAGGAAGGTGAGAAAGTACCTGGCTATTCAGATCTGGTCACCAAACACGGCTTAAGCCATTTCAAGCAACTTTTCGATTCTGAATTGCGGTCTTTCACTAGAGCAATACTGACAGTATCTACCACTCTGGAACGTGCAGCAAATATACTACATATTAATTTAAATGAATAAATTGTCAAATAACACTATTTATTCAAATAACATTTACTTGCGCACGCCGGGAATTGAACCCGCGACCTTCGGATTCATAGCCAAGGTTCGTAACCAATCAACCACGGAGACCATCACACATGTACCCACAACAGACCACAAAGTATTTTTAGATGATATTTTCGAAACATAATTATCGAAAATTATTAATCTTTCTTTTTCCTCTATTCTTTTAAAAAGGTGTCACTTAAAAAAAATATGCATTCTCAGATTTGTCCCCTTCTAATTTCCCCTTAGACTTATATAGTACATTCAAGGTTGATTTCTGTACGTTTCAAACTCAAGCGTGCGATAAGCAAATACCCTCCTAATGGCACGTAAGTTATCACCTAAGTGGGGCTAAATTAATCGACATTCAATGCAGTAATTATTAAATGAACAGTGGAATTTATCGTCATATTTGTACAGCTGGAACATACTCATGAGAGAAATTTCTTTGAAAAACCAGCCTTCACAACGGCCTGTTTTATTTTGCTCTCCAGTCGTGTTAGTAGGTATCTACAGCAGCTGAGATAAGGGGCATCCCAACCTTTCACCCCCTCCCCCTCCTCATCACCCGTCTCCCACACAGCCTCCAGAAGACTCCGCCCCTGATAAATAAATGACTAAACAGGTGTCAGAGAGAAGTTTGGAGTCAGACGAGAAATAGATGGAGAGATTAAAATGTTGAAAAGACATGACGTAGGTTTAACCGTTTTCCTCAGATACAGTTGGAGTGACACGCAGATACCGGTATAATTCTGTATTCCATCTAAGTCAATAGCTATAGCTCTGTTCACACATCGTGTTCCTAGCGTTCGAGGCAGTTCCCAACCAACAAATATTTTATTCCAAAGTTGAATATTGAATTGAAAAATAAATATCAACATCTTTCG
This sequence comes from Halesus radiatus, assembly GCA_022606495.2. NCBI lineage: Eukaryota > Metazoa > Arthropoda > Insecta > Trichoptera > Limnephilidae > Halesus > Halesus radiatus. The sequence continues at coordinate 19,605 of JAHDVE020011084.1, forward strand.
AAAGCGATGCTTTCCTCATCAGGAATTATGAGTATTCCGTATTTCCTGACGAGGAAAGGAAAAATTACTTCATAAACACCACTTTATTAATATATACATGTTGATATGTATATATTAATAAAGTGGTGTTTATGAAGTAATTTTTAATTAATTTATTTAATTATATTATTGTATGGTTTACATTACCTATCTCACTAGGTGAAACCTGTTCTGAGATAAGTGACTGGATGTACAAAAAAAATTATATTTGATGTAATGGCAGATTTAAATTAAAATATTAAAGTAAAATATTCACACAGTAATGCTAGAATATGCAAACAATAATTGAAAGGGAATTTCGAATGCATTATTATATAAGAGGTGAGAAATTAAATAAAGAACGTAAAGCCCTCCATGGTCGAAGGGGAAGGCTCTCGACTACGAATCCGAAGGTCGCGGGTTCAAATCCCGGCGTGCGCTAGTAAATTTTATTTAATTAATTTGTGCTGTTTCACAATTAATTCATTTAAAAAATATATATAATATATTTGCGCGCGTTCCATAGTGGAAGATACTCTCAGTATCGCCCTGGTGAAAGACCACCATTCAGAATTGAAACGTTGCTTGAAATAGCTTTTAACCGTGTTTGGTGACCAGATCTAAATAGCCAGGTATTTCCCCACCTTCCTCTTCCCCTTCTCCTTTCCCTCCCCAATACCTTCAGCCTCACAATATTCCCCAATTGGGGATGCCATAGTCTCACTGGCTCTAGACGGATGGGAGCAATTAGGACTCTTGTGCGGTATTCAGATAAAAAATGTGTTATATACTTGTGTTGTCTTTGTGTTCAAAATTTTAAAAAAAATTGCATGAAATTACTTAATCTGTGTTTATTATAATGATCTGAAAATTCATAAATTCGCAAGTATTCTACCTCTTCTTCTCCAACAGCTTTCACCTTTCTAAGATCATTCCTCATTTAAGGGTGATATATTACCACCAGCTCCGGATATTAAAATCTTGGTCTCGTGTTTACATAAAAAAGTGGCACTTTACAATAGATATTTTTAGTGCCATGTTATAAGCCTATTTTGGTAGTTGAAAATAATGTAAACTTAAATAAGTTAAATGTAGCATAACTAATAAATATGAAATAAAATTAAAAATTAAGAATGTGGAATTAGCATCACACCCATTTTTAAAAACGTGTAAGTAAATTTTGGATGCTTATAAAACATGTTTTAATATTTCTGATTCAGATCTGGTCACCAAACACGGCTAAAGTGATTTCAAGCAACGTATCAATAATTCTGAATGGTGGTCTTTCACCGAAGCGATACTGAAAGTCTACAGCTCTGAAACGTGCCAAAAAAAATTACAGATTTATTGTTATAATTATATATTATGTAGATAAAGGTATAGTAGGAAATCGACGTGAGTGTAAGTTTTATTGCAGACATGTATTAAATATTCATAAATAATTAGGTTACCTTCAATTTACTTTTCATTATTTATTTCTATCAAAGCTAAATAGAGTTTTGCAGAGAATTTCATCCAAGTCACCTTTTCCGAGTAGGAACTTAAAGGATCATTTACTTTTTCGACCATTCGAAAGTTATTTCCAATATTCAAAGAGTATTCTCAACAAGGCTACCGATTTTCCCACATTTATAGCAGGGATGATAAAATATTCACTAGCCGATCTTGCTGAAGTACCGAGCTTTGTTCCTCAACGATATTCAGTATGTAGTTAAGTCGAGCTTAGAAGTTTAACTGGCGTTACATAATAAGTTGTCTGATTCGAGCCACGCCCAGTCGGTAGAGTTTTTTGCTCATTTTGTCCCTTGAGAGCGGGAGGGCGGGGCGCCGGTGGGCGGGCCCGATGGCGGACCGCCCAGCCGTCCAACACCCGCCCAAGCAATACGCCCACCACAAACATTTTAAAACGCCCAGCTGAAGTTTAGTTCGACAAACTTTGTTTAATTTCTCTTCTTAATGTTCATCAGGGGGAATGTTCGAGACTTGAAGTTCCTTAGATCATATTATTTTGGAATGTGCCAAATAGGTACTCGTACAACGAACTTTATATGATAGGAAATATTTTTTAAACGTATTATGTTAAAACTTTCCTTATTACTTTACGAAAGTCTTTATTCATGTCCTCAACCTACCTCGTTTTTCATATTAACACAATTTTACATAATTTTAAATTTATGAGAAATTTATGTATTTCAGAGTTATTTTCAGGTATGAACTTCTTTGATACCGCCCATTTTTAAATTTCTAATATCACCTTCAACATATTTTATTAGGAGAAAAATAACATTCTTAATACATAATGTACAATTTTATCACATAAGCAAGAATGTTAAAACCATTCCTTAAATTTCTGTAAAAAATGTATTATTTTGGTAGGCCAAAATAATACAAATTTTTCTTCAACAGATTTGTAGTTATTTTGTAGCATCATAATTAATAAATTTATAAGAATTACGAGTTCCACCACTTTTTTAATGTATAAATATCAAATATTTTTAATGTGTAGATATTTATGTATTGAAAACCGTGATGGAAACAACGTAATTCTTATTGATTTAATAATAAAAAAAAGCGATATTTAAGAATTATTGTAATGGGTATATATGATACGATACGAATGTACCATCCCAGCCAGGAGCACTCCTGTCCCGGTGCGACCAATACATCCGGGGGCACTATTTTGTTAGGACTTGGAACACGTGCTCTGTGGATGGGAAGGAGGTTGGAGTTTAATCGACCGGTATACATGGTAACCTAATAAGTCAATATTGTAATTTAGGATGGGTAGGAATAAAGCAACTTTTTGAGCGTGTGTTTTCGATTCTCGCTCCCATTTATTTTTGCCTTCCGTTTCTTCTTACCTCGAGCTTCCGCATAGTCTTGCCATTTTCTTGGCTCTTCGGGTATCTTCTCACATATTTGAAACAATTGTCTTTTCTTGTCTCTCGTTGGCTATTTTAGTCCTTTGTATTTTCTTAGTTCTTCTGGCTTCTTCCTTCTTCTTGGCTCTTCTGCTACTTGCCTCGGCATGGAATTTCTGGCCTCTTCTTATCCTTCTTGGCTGTTCTAGTCTCATATAGCCTGTTATTAACTTTTTTTGCCTATTCTACTATAGTTTTATCTTCTTGTCACTTCTTGTACCTTCTCTCTTCTTCTAGCCTAGAACTAAATACAACAGATTGGGATAAAAAACTACTGAAATAATAGGTAAAGATTAAAAAAAAGAAAGAAAGAAATTTACGCATATGTTTTCCCTTTGACATCAAGTATACGTCAGTGGGGGAAAGAATTTCGAGAAACACAAACTTTTAAATGCATTCAAAAAGTATGAGTAAGTTCGTAACATTAATTTCAGCTGTGTTTTTTGCTGTTCTTATTGTTAAAGCTTGTGGAATTTGTCCAAAAATCATTCATTCAAGTATTTCATTTACGCATTTAACTATGTAGCAGGTATGTTGATAGTTACGAACTAATATTCTAGGCTTTAAAAAGGACTGAACTCGTAAATAAACAAAATCTGTTAAATCTGAAATTAATTTGATGGACGAGCAAAAAAAGTAATCAGATAAAATTTTATCTTATGGTTTGAGTGCTATCTCAGGATATACCTACTGGTCCGTTTTTGTTTATAATATGTCACAATAAATTACTTATATAGTATATTTGCGCGCGTTCCATAGTGGAAGATACTCTCAGTATCGCCCCGGTGAAAGACCAACATTCAGAATTGAAACGTTGCTTGAAATGGCTTTTAACCGTGTTTGGTGACCAGATCTGAATAGCCAGATATTTCCCCACCTTCCTCTTCCCCTTCTCCTTTCCCTCCCCAATACCTTCAGCCTCACAATATTCCCCAGTTGTGGATGCCATAGTCTCACTGGCTCTAGACGGATGGGAGCAATTAGGATTCTTGTGCGGTATTCAGATAAAAAATGTGTTATATGTGTTATGTGTCACAATAAATTACTTCACAATAGAACTGTTGTCTTTGTCCCCTCGGTTCACCCCAAACATGGTAAGCATCGTGTGCTTTTGTCAACTACCAAATATATTTTGAATGAGCTTTTAAATATATTGCATTCAAAATATATATCCGTACATATATTTTAAATCGAACACAACTTTATATCGGAAGGCGGTGAAATAAAATCGCTTAGTAAAACAGATTGCACAGATTGTAACGCGCGTCCCATTTTGTATTTTGTTTCCTATTTTATTTTTTTATTTGTTTGTATTTCCTATTTTCCTCCTTCGACACGCATACACTTGATCATATAATGGGTATATTTGCGAACAAAATTGAGTTATTGTTTTAATATCCTTATCTTATATTTTTGCATTTTACTTCATTTAAGCTTAGATTTTATCTTTTTAATATATTGTCTTCTGATAGGAGTATATAAGTATTTACAGTAGAATGATTTTAGAGAGACCCCTAAGTTAGATGAAAGTGTTGAACGTTGAAATAATCACTTTCGAAAGATTCTTGATTATTTGACAAAAGTAAATCAGAATATAAAGACAAATAAGCAATATCGCCTCTTTTACAATAATGCGATAATTCTTTTCAATTATTTCTTGAATATTCTAGCAATATTATTTTAATCTAATTTGTTTCAAATATTTTAATTTAACATCACCTAATCTATCATAACTTTATACTGGAATATTTTATTGTACATCCTGTTAACTACCTTAGAACAGGTCTCACCTAATAGGGTGGGTAATATAAAACATGCTATATTAAATAATGTTTGTAGGATTTTATAATTATATTTAAACATGTGGTATATGAAACTGTATAACTATATTTCAATATATTGGCATTGAAACTGGAACTGAATTCCTTTGAATGTTATTCATCCTCTTTAACTCAAAATCTTTACGATAATGCAGAAAAATCAAATACTTTGGCCAGAAGTTAAATAACGGAAAATTGTTTATACTGACACCCTTCTGACAATTTACAACAGACATGTTTTTTTTTTAAATTTAATAGACGAAGAACCCTCTGTCCGAAATCTGGAAGAATAGTACAGATAAAAGATTTTGGTTTTTACAGTGGTTAAGAGTAAATTTCAAAATGTCACAACAAGACAAACACCGTTTGTATGTGGAAGTAACCTTTTATTTAAAAGAAATTATTACACCGGCTTCTATCACATCTCCAATGACTGTTCCATGGATAAGAAGACTTTGGTGCTCTAATTAAACGTTCCCTTTGTAATTAGAAGTACAGGAATTCGCCACTCATCACGGCACAAGTATGGTACAGAGTAGAAGTGTTGGTGAAGAGATATCCCCGTGTATGGGTAATGTTACCTATATTTCCAAAGGCGTGCCGCGACGTCTACTATCTTTAAATTTTTGCAATTTTCTAGGTTTTTTTAATTCATAGTGGGCCATCGTGTAACTTACTAAGCTATTTTATGGCGTGCGTAGGCATACAGATAGTCTTGGCATAAACTCCTTGATATTTAGACTCATTTAATGTCTGCTAATGTGTACATTACTCTTATTTTATTGACTCATCGCGACATGACTCTATATTACATCTTTGACTATTTCTACCATCCCGTCACAAATCACCCTGCTGCTCCTTTCTCCCTCCATCGGCTGTACATTTTCAAACCATCATTGCAACACTTTTTTAATCTTGCTCATTTTACTCTAATCACTGTGCATTTTTTTAATACAGCCATACTTGGTTTTACCACATACAAGAATATCTCATTTCTTATCATTTTTTAAACATTTATACATGATTGGTATCCTTCTTGAGTATTGTTCTTCTCATTTAACGTCGCCATTTGATCAATAATTATTAAAACTTGTCAGGTACCATTTAAACTTTTTTTTTTCGTTCTCCACAATCGACAAATTATATAGAAAAATCACTGCACGACGCTGGCAGATAATGCTTATATGCGTTGCTCCACGTTACCAGCTCCTTTTGGCTAAATGATATGGGGTGACATTTGACTTCAAAGGGTTAATTCGACACTTGAAATGTAACCCAGGCGGGAACAGTATACCCTGTATTATGCTTTGTATCGCTATATGGAATTTGTCAGAAATTTAGCAGCGTAGTTTTTTGATACGGTTAAAGGTAAAATTTTACTTGTCTTTGGAAAATGTGACGTCTTCACGCAATATTTGATGTCAAGGTTTTTAAATAAAAATCAAGCAGCAAAATTAGGGAATATGTATTATACACAGGACTCGTGCAGATATAATATTTGCATTATTTTATGAGATATATTAACAGACATTTCAAAAACAAATGAGACTCCAGAGGGAACTTTTATCTGCACCGTCAATTAATTTAGAAATGGAACCTTATAGAAAAAATACCTATAGTGTTCGTCCTACAGCGATATCTACGCCAAATTAAGAGTACGTAATGCAGTAAGTTTTTTTAAGAAATCCTAAATATTTGTTAAGCGATTTAATAAAAAAATTTAATTAAACAAAACATGTTAAAATATGATCAGTACTTTATAAATATATATATATTAATTGTTTTTCTAGTTTGGGTTAATAAATTGAAATATAATGTATAAATTACTTTGTAGTACTGCAAATAGTAAAAAAAAAATTGAGAGCTGGAAACATTAATCAAAGCAGTTGACGACAATGTACAAAACATTGTGGATTATACAGTGAGCATTATATTTCTTAAGATAGTGTAACGTAACATAATTAGGAGAATCTAGTCGTTGGAAGAATAATACTTTTAGCCGCTAGTAAAATAAAGATACACCTAGCCGCTCGTCGTTATTCGACTAATAGCGACACGTTTCCGCCTGCCATCATTGTTTTTGATCAATGAGACAAGGTACGGGACATAGTTTCCGGCCGCTTTTACGGCGTGGGCTCGCTAAGCGATCACCCGTCATCATTACCAATCCAGACACAGAGTCGTCAAGTGCGTGCGGCGTACCTTGGGCACGTGGCCGCCCGCTATTGCATCAGTACATTATAAATGCCTTGCTACCTCTGCATTGTACCTAAATATTAAAGCCAGTGACCGGTACAATAACTCGCTGCGTCCTGTCTGCCATTGTACGTGTGAAATCCAGAGTCCTTAGTCTGCACACTTTACACCAACGGAATCGTGACTACTGTCGCCGACCGCCATGTAAGCAGATTTGATTCACCCTCTTTCGTGTGCTGTTAATAACTGTGCCCTTGAATAACATGTCCGGTTGGAGATTCATCAGAGAGAAATTATCAGGAATCAGATAAGATATTGCCCCTTGTCGTGAATCCCGTATGTAATTTACCTGACAATGTTTGTCCTGTAAATAAACCCTTACTAGAAAGCACGCATCTCTCATTCGAGTAGTTATTTACCTTTCCCCGATATAAGGCTGCGGCCGGCCTTCGACTTTGAGATAAGAGATGAGATGCCTTTACCAGTTGAGCTAACCATGGTGGAACCTGAGATCATCCCTGCTTCTGTGAGTTGAACTGTCTTCATTTCTCATCACTGGCGGCCAACGTGAATGTTGTCTGCTCCATTTTCTTCCTTTCTTAACATAGGTACTAAAAAAAATATTTGTTTTATGGCATATTAAGGGGTATGGTATGTACAAATATTAAATAGCGTAAAAATTGATTTGAGTATTTTGTTACTACGCACAAATATATACAAACTAACTCCAATGGGTAAATCCTTTTCTTATTGGAAATATATTTCATTTTATTAAATTTGGTTAATTTAAAAAAAAAATCGTTTCCCCATCTTCCTGTGCGCCGTAAAATTATTGTTAATTAAATGAAAAGACGCTTTGTTTGGATCCACTTTTATTTTTGTATAGTCGAGTAGTTTCGATTCGACTAAGTCATCTTCGGGGAAGTGAATTCAAAGTATCTTTTCATTCAATTCACCATGTCAATCCACAATGTGTTTGCTTATTGTGAAAATTTATTGTTAATTCATTTATAATTACAAAAAAGAACTCATTAAATGTATTTTTTTCATTTTGATTTGGTTAGCAAAATAAGGCCGTTTAAAAACTACTTTTAATGAACATCGAGTATTTCACTTCCATCATAAAGTGTGATTTAACCGCCCTACCCATACGAACGTACGTGATACATGATCGCCTGAACGCAACAAGCCGTATCCCGTATGTTCTGGTACAAAAAATGCAATATCCAAAATCCACAAAACATTCGTATACGTCAAGTTTGTTTCTGCGTCATCTCGTTTGGTATTTCGAGGTCAGCCGAAGTTAACGAATGTGTTCGGGTATTTTCGTCTTTGCCATACATGTTACGTCATTAGTCACACGTATTGTTATTGCGAAATCTAATGAAAAAAAACTGTTGTTTTTTATCTACTTTTTGAATAATAACACAAAGGAAGGGGGGTTAATGTACATTTCATTGTTCATTTCAGAACTATAAAATGGGAGAAGAGGAACATAAAGCTACTGCCAACATTCAAAAGCATTCACAAGTTTACCAAGGAATCCGCACTATCTACATGTACTCATAATATAATACACGTACAACGCATTGTTCAACCTGTTTAGCTTAAATCAGAAGCATTAAAGCTGTCTGGACTTGCGAACTAACCGCCCGTCGGCTCGTAACTTTCAATAGTACAAACTCTAAACTAAAGCCAAACTTGCGTTAAAGGTGGTAGTTGGAGGAACTAAGATTATGTTCTCCACGTCATACTGCATCAGACACAATCCGAGGAATTAAACCGAGCCTTTGGTGTTTGGAGCTAACGATAGTCTGGTACAGCCGAGAAGCCACGTTCAAATGTGCCCCCGAAGGCATGGAAAGTTATGTTAGTTGTTTATTGTTAATTGTTAACTTCAACGGTTACAAAAATGGTTAACTGCAACGGGCCAGTTAGTGAGTTATTCAATGAGTAATTTATTGTTCTAATCACACTATATTACTAATTAATAGCCATGTTGTTTTACTTTTTATTTTTATTATGTTATTTTTTTGTTTGTTTACATAATCGAAGAATGAATGAAATTAGGTACATGGCATTTTCGTCGTTAAGTTAGCTGCGTTTTATTTTACGGCTATTCAAGATTGTCAACACCATAGACAAAATTAACTATCTTTTTTTTAAATACCAGAAAATGGCGGGAAAAATGTAAATACCCACCTTACTTACCTGAATATTGCGAATTTCGTGTTGTGAAAATGGCAGAAATTCGCATTTGTTGCGTTTTCAGGTCTCTACTAATTAATAGTAGATTCACGTTAATTGTAAAATAGGTTTTTGATTTTAATTTACATTGTTATTTAAATGTTATCTGGTTTTTAAAATTCTCTTGTGACAAAACAATTTTTTTTTAAATTTTCCATTGCAGTGCTTGAAATTTCCGTGAGCACAGGTGCTATGCATTCAGAGTCAGATTTAGAGTCACATACTTATACGTTGATAATTTGGTTCACGAATTTTGAACACATTTTTTTTCTGTTGCATTAGATAAATATTTGTAGAGTGTAATTATTTCGTCCGTTACATACATGTATTGCGGAAGAACACCTAAAATATTAACTCTGAGTTTAGTATATTTCCAGATATATTGAAATAATTAGAGACATGTTAACTCAGTTGACAGCACCGGCAAGGAATGGTTAAATAAGTGACTTTTTGGTGTACATTAATAAAAATACGTCCTTCACTTAAAACACACTAGGAAAACAGTATTATATACACTGAAAAGAAAACTTCTAGAAATGTAATCTACACTGATTCGAAAAAAAGATTTCGGTAATTGAAAATGCATCAGTCTCACCAGAAGTAAGGAAAAATGTAACATATTTCAAAAACTTATTTCGCAAAACACTTTACTTGATATTATAACATAACTTAATATTATAACTTAACTTGATATTATAACTTAACTTATATTATAACTTAACTTGATATTATAACTTAACTTAATATTATAACTTAACTTAATATTATAACTTAACTTAATATTATAACTTAACTGGATATTATAACGTAACTTGATATTATAACTTAACTTGATATTACAACTTAAATTAATACTATAACTTTACTTGATATTATAATTTAACTTGATATTATAACTTTTTTTGAGATTTTTTTGAGATAATATTTACAGCACTTATTTTATTATTAATTTCCTTTTAGCAGTTTTAACGAGTCAGCACTCAAAATGTCGCAAAACCAAAAATTTGTAATACATAAAAGGAATACTAGTAAAGATTTATCTGTAAATTCTTTACAGGTAATTAGAAAAACATATTTTTTCCTTCTGTGAGTAAAATTACATAATACACACTAAAATGTCTAATGTCTAAGTCTGTGCAGTTTGCAAACCAGTGTAGGCATTTTTTAACGTTTTACCTAAAGTTCAAGTATTTATTTAAAACAGAACTTAAAAGCTTACAATTTTTCTATTGGAAACATTAGACACTTTCCTAACTAACCGCATAGAATTTAGGTACCAATCATTTCTTGTATTTCTTGCGTTATCAGACTACACGACAGAGCGTGTATTTTTGAGTGCTAGCCTTAAAGACGTTGGTATATAAAATTTGCGAAAAAGTGCGTTCTTAAAGTAAAAGACATTAACTCTTTATAAAAAAAGAACCCTTTAAAATAACTATTACAAAGAATGCGAAGCACTTAACAGTGACAAAGTAATAAGAAAATATTTTCCACATTTTATGTAACCTTTAACATAAATATTTTTATAAAAATTAATTTGCATAATAAATAGTTTCAAAACTCGTCGCCTTTATCTTCCTGCTGGAATGCAAACTAGAAAATATGCTCAAAACAAAACAGGAGGAAAATAGCTTAATATTTAACAGTGTGCTCCTTGATTAGGCATTTAAAATATTCGTGAAGGTATTTTGTTCAAAGGCTTTAACTCTTCCCAGATCAGTGTGGAATGTACCCCTCGCCCAGCATCCCTCGCATTCCTCTGTTGGGTGGATCTTTGAAGAGCGGTGCTTGTTAAGTTGTTACCTGCCGTAATTAAAAGGTTGAATTACTTCGTCCTGGAACATTACACCTGCAGCGGACGGACCTGGAGATTTCCTAGGATCTAGCCCTAATTGATAAGGCTTCTTGTTGATGCTGATCAGATTCAGGCAATATTGATGAAATTTGATATGGGTATTTTTAGAAATCATAAAAATGGTTTAAGATATGATAATTTTTATTGATTTCAACGTATTGATTTTCATATTGTATAATATGTGCATACATTGCGAAATAATGCGAAATACGTCAATATGAAGTAAATACATGGTTTCATACAGCCGGGTTCGTGGTTAAGTGACCGTAATAGTTTTATTTCCTACCGATTGTTTGAAAAAAGGGGAGGGTTTTTTATGAGAAAAGCAATTGATTAATTTCCGTACAGTGGATACATAGTAAAAAGTGTCCGGTGTAATAGTTTATATCACTCTCTCGCATGAAGAGTCGCTGATTGATAGAACTCCGGGCCTTAAAAAGGTTAGTGTAGAGATATTTCTATTCTGTAATTCAGTTAAGTAGTGTTTTCCTGTGGTACTTAGCCGTCCCAACATATTGTCCCTTAAGAGGTAAAACTTATTAAGAACTATGCTAGCTGTATGACACAAGGTGACTTTTACCTCTGATGGGACAATATTATGATGGAAGAAGAAGAAATGTAAAATAGTTATGATATACTCAATTTTTTTTTTAACTTTATTGAAGTTTATAAAGCTCATTGCAGAAAATAATATTAACACATCCCAAATGAAACACGATTCCGAACAAACAGCAGAAAAATAAAAAGGAATCAGTCACATCTGGAGCTCGAAACCTCTCGAGAACCTCTGTCTATACAGGACAACCGCTTTACCGACTAAGCTAAAGAGACCAGTTCAATTTATACCATTTTCATTGACATCATACTTCAAGTTCAAGATTTGTTAATATTATCCTCTATTTTAAATCCCATATTATTGGCTGCTATCCTTATGATGATTACAAAGTTCTTCCCGAACATAATTGCAATCGGAATTCGGATATACCTATCCAATTTTTATTTTTATATGAGAATCTATTGACTTTTTTAGAAAGAAATATTCTATTTTTTTACTTTAGAAGTTCATAAACCTCATTATAATATTTAATCATTGAAGAAGATAATTTTAACACATCCCAAACTTTGTATTAATATTTTTCTGCTGTTTGTTTGGATTCGTGTTTCATTTGGGAATAAATAACACAGAAAAATAAAAAGAAAACATTAATAGTAATTAAAATAGTAACAACTAATGATATAATATGTACCATTAATTGAGGAAATTATAACAATTAATAAAATAAATTACAAATGTATTATTTTGCCGCAACTAACAAATCACAGTAAGCTAAACCCAAATATAGATGTTCTTAATTAAGTTAAAAGAGAATTTATCTCTGATATTCAATTCATCCCGACGCAATCTGACCGCCAGGATCCATTTGGGTAAAGCAAACACGAAATTAAAGTCTGGATGTGTGAAGGGGCGGCCTACAATAATTAGTCTAACAAGCCGTGCATGATTTATTTGGAAAGGATAATCGTCCTGCCAAGTTACTGTACAGCCTCCGCTGTGGACGTAATCCCGGGATACCGAGTCGTAATGCCGGGATCATGAATAAACGTTTACTTTGCCGCGTCTGTAGGACAATTTGACGGCTTGTTCGTCGGAGATAAAGTATGGTAGAATATCGTTTTTATTGTACCTGTGCGCCATATCAAAAACCTTTTTAATACAATTGTTGTACAGCAATTAATTATTATTGTCTCTCTTTCTTTTTAAGACCGGTTATCGGATTTTCAAGTCGGTTAATGTGACGAGTTGACAAGATTACAAAAGCAGTGAAAAATGGCCATTATTTTGGAATATTTTCTTAAATCATAAATGTATATATTATGTTGTGTGATTTCAATAAAATATGATTTTCTTCGAAAGATGTACTCGTATAATGATTTTGTGGCGCCACTATTAATTTAATAAATAAGAATAACTTTGTTTAAGCCACTGTTTTTAATACATAAATATCTACATGTTTCAAAAGCAAAGCTCTCCTCGTCAGGATATACAAAATACTAAAAATAATGACAAGTACAGACAAATAGACAAATTACAAACACAAACAAAAAAATTATCCATAAGTGATGAAAACAGGTAAGTAATTAATGAAAAATGTAAAAATAATTACAAAAGATTAAATAATTAGAAATTTAATCAATGAAAACGGGTAAGTTAGCAGGGCATGCAAAATTTAAAAAATATGTTATTATTCAAATTTATATAAATATATTTATTAAGGTGACTTTTTTTTTAAAACGTGATTAATAAAAATATTTAATTGACTATTGACACATTTTTTAATTTCTGCAATTTCAAATTTATCCAAATTTGTTCTTATTTATTATATTAAAATGATTTGACAATACATTACAATAAAATTGTGACATTTTCGTTCTATATAACAATGTTAGGTAACTCTATAATATAGAGTTTTATATGTATTGCATGCAAAAATGTTCCACCAAAGCGGAAATAACTTATTATTTTTTAACTTTGTTTTATTCGTGCATTCATATAATTAGATGAAACATGTAGTTAAAAAAAGTGGTTCCATTTTGTTGGATGTTGTGCAACTCCATATCCCTTTAGACGACCTACAGTTGTCGACAGCGGTTGACTACGACATATCGAAATACCTTTTCGCTCTGTGTCGCGTAACTGTAATTGCGTCTCAAAAATGTTTAAAAGGCCAAGGGATCTGCTTTAAACCACAGGAAAGTGCATTTCATCCTGACAGAAGATATATAGAAGGAATATGTTGTTACGCGACATTTCGTAATAACTCTCTAATCTGTTTGTAAAAACTCTTTGGCATTATTAACGGCTTAATTTTTAAAAAAAACTTTGCCTCTTTCCAAAACAATGTAACATCTTATGTGAAATTCTTTTTAAATTTTAAAAAAAGATAAGTCGTGTGTACAGGTTTTTTTTAAAGTTTCGTGTTTTTAAAAAACATTCCATTTATTACATAGAACTTTCGCTGTGTTTTTAAGAGTTGTTTAAATTGTCATTTTTCATTTAAAGAAATAAATCCATAAAGTATCTCACGCATACATTAAATAATATTAACATTCAATCAGTATTTAAAATCGATATGTAATTCGCCAAAGAATATTTTAATTAAATTCATCCCCTCTAGTGTGTGAATTCCAAGTTGATACGCAATCATTTCGCCGCTACTACGTGTGGACCAAGATATAGATTTGCGAGAAATCCATGAAGGTACCCTTAACTAAAATCTGGCAAGCCATCTGAGGGACAATGTCCCCCGCGAGGAATTATCTCCCTTTAAACAAATAGACGGACCGGGGCATATTGTCCACGCGTGTAATTATAATCATCCCGTGTATACCTCCAAATACAGGACAGAATATACAGGACATGGGAACATACAGGACGTAGGAATAGGTATACAGGACGTACAGGACACACAGACGTCGTGGGTGATTCGACTGCGGGGTGGGCCCATATGAATGGACGTATGATAGGGGTCTTATACAAATACAGGCAATTCGGAGCGCCACTGGTTAATCTGGTACACCGAAGACACAAACTTACCTTCATTATTAATTTTATCGTGTTTTTCTTCCACCTTACCATCGACGGGAAATTTTCACCAAAATATAGAATATTATATTTAGTTGACAAATATAAACAGACATTAACTATCTCCATACCCACTTACTGTGTACATTTAGCAAAGAACTTTCACACAAATGAAACTCGTACTACATATTTGGGTAACTACATACGATCTTTGTATCAAAAAAATCGGTAGCTGGATTCCACGACAAAAACACTCTCGACAAATTAATATTTTTTAAACTTTAGACAAAAAAGTAGTCTTTAAATTGTTTAATTGCATTCAATTTAACCGAACTCTACTTAATATAAAACTGACTTTTTATGTATAGTATCGTCCTGATGAGGGAAGCCTCGCTTCCGAAACATGTTGATATTTACATTTAAATATTTCTTATTCATTTTATTAATAATGAGACGACAAAGTAATTTTATTTTTATCGAGAAATAGGTTCTTTTTTTATTAATGCATTTTTGTTTGTGGGTACATTTGGTCTTTGGTCTAATTTAAATTCAAGTTACCATCATTATTAAAAAAATGTTATAATGTAATTATTATTTTTATTTTACCTTTTGGATTTTTTTACTTTGCGTTTTGGATATATATATACTAACGCATCTCTGTCCTTAGTTTTAGTTTATTTTTCCCATTCTA
This sequence comes from Halesus radiatus, assembly GCA_022606495.2. NCBI lineage: Eukaryota > Metazoa > Arthropoda > Insecta > Trichoptera > Limnephilidae > Halesus > Halesus radiatus. The sequence continues at coordinate 34,936 of JAHDVE020011084.1, forward strand.
AAAATTTTAATAAAACATCCAATATATATATGCGTGTAATAGTAATTTTAATTCATCACTCTGATGAATATTTTGCATTGCCTATAACTTGTATTTGCTTTAATATAAAATATGTACTCAATAGACATTATTTAACAGATCTACAGAATAGGTCGAGTGTACCCTGTATGAAGCGCGGGTACAAATTTAACCCTTATAAGCATCCGTTAGAAATTTACTAGTGAAATTAGCTCGCCACACAGGAGCACAGGGGCGGCGGGTGCTTTCACTGCAGGCGCCTGCGTCAACTGCAAATATGGCGGTGTCACACCTAATTTTGTAAGCCGGTAAACGCTGCATTGGGAAATACTATTTTAATCATACTAAAATAAAGTTAAATTCTTAAAATGTTTGAGTTTTTTATTTTTTTTATATGAGTCCCAACTGCTCCCAACCGTCTGGAGCCAGTGAGACTATGGCATTCCCAATTGGGGAATGTTATGAAGCTGAAGGTATTGGGGAGGGGAAGGAGAAGGGGAATAGGAAGGTGGGGAATACGTGGCTATTCAGATCTGGTCACCAAACACGGCTAAAAGCCATTTCAAGCAACGATTCAATTCTGAATGGTGGTCTTTTACCAGGGCGATATTGAGAGTATCTTCCACTCTGGAACGTGCCCAAATATACTATATATTATTTTTAAATTAATTAATTGTGAAAAAACACAAATTAATTAAACAAAATTTACTTGCGCACGCCGGGATTTGAAACCGCGACCTTCGGATTCGTAGTCGAGAGCCTTACCCCTTGACCATGGAGGCCGTCAACTGTTATTTTACATGGACAACTTAAAAAATAGTGTTTTCGGATATGAATTGAAATGTGAGAACTATCTTCCAATAGATATTATTAGAGGCCTGAAAATTTCGCATTTACGATAACGCGAATTTTTACGCGATATTAGTCAGTTTTACACGAAAAATTCAAATTTACCCATATTTACGCCGTTTTATGGAAATTCGCACTCTTCGAGTAAATTACCGCGAATTTTTCGCGCGAGAATAAGAATGTAAAGTTATACGATCAACATATTTATTTGTCTACGATTTTGATTATCTTCAACAGCAATGAAATGCTAACTAACATTCACTAACATTTAACAGTGCACTGTATTTGTTCTTTGATTTTCTGGAATATACCAAAAAGGAACAAAACATTATTTTTAAATAAAGATAAAGATAATATTTTGAATAAATCAGGAGTATATAAATTGATTTGTAATGATTGCAACTATTTTTACATCGGAAAGACTTGTAGAAATTTCAGTATTAGGGTTAAGGAACACCTAAGATGTTTAAATAATAACAACTATTCTGAATTTGCAAATCATATTTTTGAAACCAATCATTCGTTTGATATAAATAAAGGTTTAAAAGTTTTACATACAAATACAACTGATTTACAATTAGATAAATTTGAAATTTTAGAAATAAGAAAAAGTGTTAATAGCGAATTAAATTTAATAAATAATCAAATATTTTTTAAAAATAGCTATCTCTTAAATTTATTTTCATATTAATATTTTCTAATTTAAATGTATTATTCAATGTTTTATAATTATTTTGTCATTAACATTTTTAATCTGTTACGTACCTACTTTAATTCATTTTTGTTTATGCTCATATTTTGTATATTCTTAAATTATGTTTTTAAATTTTTTATCATTTTTTTTTTCTATACTTGAAATTATTTTTTAGTATTCATTTATTCCTGAAGATGATAGCATTGCTATCGAAACATGTAGAGAAATATTTATATATTTTAATTAAAGTGGTAAATACAAAGTATATTTTTAATTTATATAAATATATTTTATTAACCGCTAATGTTTTTCCAATTTTTTAAATGTATGTTTCAGTCAAAGTTAAACGAGCTTAAAAGACACGCCTTTTTATCAACATGTTTTCATTATAAAATTCACAATCGAATAATTAATTCGTCTTGCCGCCTGCAATGCAGTGTCTTTTCGTCCACGTATCCGTCTGGATTAAGGCCTACAGAGTGCCAATGCGAGATAACCAAATATCAACTCAATTAGTCTAGCGAAGGGGTTGCAGACAACTACCCCCGCCACGCAACTACTTTAAATAACGACTGTCACAAATGAACCGCTTGTAAAAAGATAATTCCTGTACATACATCTTATTTTCTTTTTGCTATGGTAGTTTGTGCTTTTTTATAAAGGGGTTGGTAAATTTATTTGAAATTGGCATTGGGGAGATATGTGCTTTTTGCTGTCTCCCGGCCGTACCCGTGTGAGCTTTGTTAAGACGGAGAAATTCATCTGATTTTTCAATTAAAAGAAATTTAGTAAAATCGTTCGGACGGATCAAGTTTTCTTCTTTTTACATGGGGAGACATTTTTTTGGATGAATTGGATATTTTGTCGAAGTTTATGATAGAAAAACGAATAATGACGAAGCATTGCAGGATGGCGCCGGCCTATATATCTGAACTATGTATCCGAGAAGAATTAAGCGATAGACAGCTTACTCTGAGGTCAGCAGATCTAGATGCTACTAATCTTCTTATCAAATTTTCAAGGCCAAATCGAGCTGTCTCCCCAATCGCTCTTTTCGTGTAAATGACCCGCTCATTTGGAATAAACTTCCCTTCTGAGAACCTGTTATTGAGAACACATTCTCAATAACACTAATAAAAAATATTAAAAAATAAATATAATTAAAAATTCACGCATCGGTGCGCAAATGCGTCCACAGCCCGCAACACTGTAAACAACCAAAGTGTAAAATAAAAATAAAATAAAAACGTTAATATTTATTAAAAGCTTCTTAGGCTTTTTAAGGTAATTTTATAGATATTTTCGAGTCCTAAAATTCATTTTATGAATACTTTCCAGTCCTAAAAATTAATACCAATAATTCAATAAATACCAACTCTTCTTGTGCCACCAATCATCTAATAAATGTAACATCAATAGAAAAGGAGAAACAAATAAACATCGGTTATGAATAGAATAGGGTCAATACAGGAGAGACGCCACACTTAATAACTTTGAATGTGGTGGAGATAGGACGATTTTTCAAAAACTGTTGGATAGGGACTCCGGAGTTGAACAAAATAAATCACTGCCTACGATAGTATTTGTGGCGTTCACGGAGCGTTTATGAAAATTATACCCAAAATATAACGCAAAAATTTAACGTCATTGACATACTGGTGTCGATTAAAGGCGTAGCGGAGACATAATAAAGTAAGTGACCATTTTCACTTTTATTACAGTTTATTTAAAAAAATATATCTGTTATCTAATTTCTATTTTGGGATTGAATTTCTAACACAATATATGGAGAGATGACACATCGAGAAAGATTTATTTTTTTGTCCAACATTATTATCTCTTACATTATTTTGAAGTTCCGAGGAAGTACATACGAATAAAAAACGTTAATAGGAGAGAGTGGACTAAGAAAAATCTGGTGTTGGGCGTAGAATAAGTATCTACTCGTAAATGGACAATATCTAAGCACAAGACGTATTTAAAATAATAAATTCCTATTCGAACCTTAGCGGGATGACTCCAGTATGGGTATCCCACCGTATCCTATTACTGAAGCTCTAGTTCTCTGAAACTTCTTCATCTACATGCACCGGATCTAGATCTGTCCAATCTGAGCTTACAATTGTGATAGAGAAGGAAAATCCATCAAATATACTAGAGACACTGCCAAAACTGTGTTGATAAATATCTTGACATCCCCTGAAAATTTAAGGCATGAAAAAACCATACCAATAAAGGGTGCAGCCAAAATTTGGAATTTGATTACATCGTATTCTCGCCAGGAATCGTCGGGACCCATTGACTGCGGCGTGTGAGTTGAATCTTGATATAATTATTTAGTAATAAAAAGCTAGATCTGCTAAATTCCATCGTATTTTTCCCTGACTCTACAAGACATGCACCAAGATATTTCCGGAACTGCAACAACTTTGGGAGGACAAAAAAGTTGTCATGAAGAAAAATAATGTCTCCGACATAAGACTTCCAAAGTGTGGCATCTCACCCACACATTGGAGGGGAGACGCCACTCTGTCATCATGCCTTCTAATATTTTTCATTACTAAAACCCCATGTACGAGAATATTTATTTTAATTTTTTTCGCTAGTGGATTAGTGTATACTTGTAATAAAAATTTATTCATTGCATTTAATTGCAAAACCGATTTTTTATTGCCATTCTTTCAAAATGGGTGTGCCTTTCCTGGATTAACCCTATTATGAATCAAATATGCGTGTGAACATAATATACAAGGAGCACTGTAGGAATAACACTTAATGGAGTTACTTAATCGTTATTTTTAAGTTTATTATATTGAAGCGCACTTGAAGTGAAATAACACAAAACTGCGCTACATAAATATTATGTTATTATTAATGATATTTTTTCTTAGACTTAAGCATTTCATTCCTATAACTTCCTTTAGTGTTCACTCTTCTAATTTATGATTCCCTTCGAAATTATATGCTCGTGTCCTGTTTACAAGAATTAGACGTCATTGTGGATATTTCTGTTTTGAAATGTAGATAAATTATTATTTTAAAGGTAAAAACTTTTTTCTCTCTCTCAGGTATGGGAAAGAACAGAAAATTGTGATAAAACTATACAGGTTAGGTTAGGAGAGTTTGGAAATGTTATTGTAATTTTGCGAACTCGTTTAGATTAGGTTCAGATGATTTATTTTGGGTCAGAGTCAATAAACGGTTTATGTATTTGGTTCACTTCATACGTGCGCATATTGTAAAATAATTTTGTAATGTTGTAACTCCTCTTATATGATATTTAGATATCCAGTTAGAAATGCAGATAGTCCACAATAACTCTCATACTAATAGGTACATCTATATGTGCCGGAGGATATAAGAGGCACGAGAACACGAGTACAATATATAAAATAAAATAAAAAACATTCTTAAAACGATCCTACACCTCGTGTAATATCAACATCACGCCCTTATCATAAACCTTTTCAATTATAGTTCGCAAGTGCGCCGCGGGTGCAGGTGGCGCTAGTAAACCTCACTACTTGAAGGTGCCCTAACATCACTTTCCCGGGCCTGACGTCATCTTTATGCAGTAACACTTCGCGTTTATGCGGTGCTCTTCTTCAGGATATCCCTGTTTTGAGTAGCGCTAGATAATATCCGTGGTTATGGCATGGTTATTGCCGAAAGCGATGGTATTGTCGATTTTGCATATCCATAAAAATGATGTTTAGAGATAATTTTTTTGATGTAATGGCAGCTATTTACTTTTTATATCTTCTCTTCTCAAAATGTTAAATATATAGACATTTGGAGTTTTTTTCTCTTAAAACACCTGAGACATAATGAACGCAACCTCGGTACGTAGGTTATTTGCATTTTAGTTCAATCATTGGAGATAATTAACAAATCTCAAATGAAATATGAAATAGAAAAGACACTGAAAAAGTCAAGGATTATTGTAGAAAAAAAGCAATAGGTGTTGCATATATTTCAAATAAATTCTTACAGATAGATGTAGCAGTATAGAAGGGGGAATTAATTAATGGTGATATTTACAGTTATTAAATTAAAGTGCGACACCTATAAAAATGAAATAGCAGTAAGGTGGCATTAACTCAGTTGGATAGAGCGCTGATCCCGGATAGACCGAGAGGTCCTGGGTTCGAGCCACAGATGCTACTGTTACCTTTTTATATATTGTGCATTTTCTGTTTCATATTTAATTTGATATTTGTTTATATTATTTGCTTTACCTGCCCACAACCAAAGCGTTTTTTTAGATATTCTTGGTAAAGTTATTTTTTATGCTATATATAGAAATATTATAAGTCTATTAATTTTTCGTAATGGATATATGTTGTGATCGCGCGAGTAATTGGTGAGTTCTTTGCAGCATTAGTGTTCGCTTCTACATGAAGAAGCGTAGTGTGCTTGGTACGCCTCGTTGGAGCATTTCAACTAACGAGGGATAGCAGTTCGACTTTAATATTTATCAGGTTATGTAGACACAATAGATCTGAAAAAGTACGTCTTTTTTGTAAAGTTAACATTACGATTTTTTCTAATCGATTTAAAAATGATAATAATGTAATAGCTACTATCCATCGCCAAAATATGGTAACGTTAAAATAAGGCCCGAAATCACCATAAGTGACAATTCATGATATTATTCTAATTTATCCGAGTGTAAAGTGAGAGGCGTGAAATCTGGCCATTTTGAAATTTAAATAAATTCCCATAGAGGGATGTGCGAGGCGATGGCGAATGATGGAGTAATATTTAAGTGAAAACATATTTGGGATTCAAAGAGGATATTGTACCGCCAGATGGCGCCCGTTTCTGGACCAACAGCTGGCGATGGTCATTTCAGGCCAGTGGCGGCTTTATTTAAAAACACCAAATGGGGTAGGAATCATTTTGATTCCATATTATTTAATAGTTATTCTCGAATCGCCGTCAACTTATTTTTATTTAAATTTACACGTGAAAGAGTTTAATTAGGGCCTTACTTCCTTGCAACACCCTAGCCCTGGCTTCTTCTTGATAAAAGGAAGAGTTTTAGAAATGACTGAAAAACGTAGTGACTAGTAACTTCTATTTTTTACGTACCACTAGATTATTGTTGAAATATTCTACGTGTCATCAATAATGTCCATGGTTAGTTCTCAGGAGTTACAAAAGTTATCCGAAAACTAAAGAAAACAGGTTTCGTTCTAGAGGTTATCTCCCAAAATGTAATTTCATGTTATTTATAAATGGATCATATTAATTAGATTGTGCTGAGTAAGGAACTTTTTGAATTTTTGCAAAATACCGGATAGTACCGATGATATAAGCCGTCAACATGTTGACAATCTCACCGGCCGGCCGATAAGCGTGTAAAGTGACGGTTCATAAAATTACTGGCTCGGCCATGGATATCATAGGCGCGGCAGTATCCGTTACTTCCATTCGAATTTTGAATTGTACTGAATTGTGACTCATGACGTCACGTGTATACATTCTCCTAAGTTCGCTTAGAAAGCTCATAACTTCATTATTTTTAAAGACGTTGAAAAACTAATTTTGCTGTGTAACTCTTTAAATATAATACATTTTCATAAAAATAAAAATTAGGACGATATTCTTTATTTATTTAAATGCTTTCCATCAGCCCAGTCTTTTCACACTTTGCGCCTTATTAATTCTAATACTTGAGATAGGTATATATGTACATTATAAATAAGATATTCAGGTAAGCTTGGAAAATTTTAATTTAAGCAGAGAATAAATCGTTATTGAAACGTAATAATATCTGTACATATATGTACTTAACTAGTTAATTTTACATATTTTTCATTAACTCATACGACCACGAACCACCACTCTACTTTCTTAAAATGCGTGAATTCTGATACGAAAATTATTAATGTGAGACTATGCCATGCTTTCTGTCATTTATGCAGAAATTAAATAATATTTTTGTTGAGTGTACAAGAGAAGGAAGCGTGAAATTAGAATCAGTTTGACAAATGATTCCTTCATGTGGTTAAATGTAAGTAGGTATTGTAAAAACAGGCAAATAGTTATTTATCTTTAAAATGTTTAATCTGGCAATTATTATTCTTGTCTTGTTGTACGGGTTTATGATTCTGGTAGATTTTTGGCTATAGAACGCTGAATCTCCACAATCCTTACGGTGATATTATATTTATTTATTTTGCAATATATATACCAATACATTGCAAAAGCGATAAAAAAAGTTTAAAAAATCGAATAACACAATTATATAAATAAAAATATTTAGGAAAATCCGAACACTCTCATGTAGATACGACTGTCTGGGAAATAGTTAAAAACTACGACTTTTCATGTGTTGGTATTGTTTTTATTTTCAGGCATTTGTTTGATGTTTTTATTGACGGGCCATTGTCTAATTTCACAAAATACACAGATAACACGAAATCAAACAAACGACAGATACAGAAAAAGAACAGCACATACATAATACATTAATGAAAAAATGACATAAATAGGGGTGCAATATAAATTTCAGAGAACATTCAAGTCAAAGCCCAGCATTTTAGACATTCTAAATGATAAACTTCGAGCTTTAATTTCGTAAAGCCTGACAAAAATCAAGGCTGGTCACAAAAATTCCAAGCCCCTGACTAGAGTTAACAAGTCTCGAGACTAGACAGTGGAGAATGAAGATGATCTTTATGCAAATCAACATCTTATTTAATCACGTACAAATTGAATAATTGCCCGATTACAAGGAAACTTTCAAATGCCAGCCAACTTTTCCACATTAAATTACACTAGGTACATTCCAAAGTTAAAATCTAGCCAGCGGTCAGGCGAAAACCCCAATAATTAATTATCCATTATGGCCAGCGTTGAAAATCACATAAATATATAAATGAAACGACGTTCTTTGGAAATATCAAATTGCAATAAACATGGGGACCGACAGAACGGGAACCGTGCGGCTGCGGCGGTTCGGAGCAGCACCGCCGCGCCGGCACAACAGTATCGTATAAACGTCATTAAACCAATATCGTCTGTAGTAAACTGTTTGCGGCACAATGCTTACACACTGATTAATTAACGGTGGGCCGTCACATTAATTGACGGTAATACTAGAGGTGCAGGTAGCCGGGGCCAGTGGTAGCTGCCTGTTACACATTGCCGACTAACCATACAGTGGTCCACAGGAGTAGCTACCGAGTTAGCATAACTAATACACGCGTGTACTGCGTGACGTGTACGTCAAACAACGTTGGTTTAGTGCAATATGTACCTGCTTGTAATTAAGGAAAATAAAATTATTCGATGAGAACGCCGAAAGGCAGAAACGCATTGATTACAAATCTCTTCGATTATTCCGATTATTTGAGAGAATTCAAAATACGTGTCTTAAACATCACTCTTTAGGGTTCTAACTAAAGCAATACCACAAACGATTTATCAGTAAATTCTATACAAGCAGTTAGGAAAATGTATGAGGTTTCACGTCGCAAAATGTCTGAAATCAGGTGCAATTTGAAAACCAGTGAAAGCAGTTTTGAACATTTTACCTTAATTCCAGTATGGACCAGTATTTCATATATAATTTAAAAGATTTCAATGTGAGGATTATTGTAATTTGAAACCTTATACATTTGACTTATTACCCATATAGAATTAACAGATAAATCATTAGAAGTATTTCATGAGTTAGAAACCTGCAAGTGTGCGTTTTTAGTTGCTGACCGTTAAATTATAGCTTTGGATTTAATTGTAGATATTTATCATTTTTAACAAAATGTCATTACTATGGTAACACCAAGCTACCGACTTTGTCTTTAAAATGTTCGTGTTTGACAGTTCGTTTTAAAGAAACAAATCAAAACAACAGAATTAATTTATTTTTTCATCTATACCAGGGATGACCAGTGTGTCGATCGCGAAGGTATTTTTGGTCGATTGCGGATCTAGATATTGTAATATTTCTTGTTCAAACAAATAAAATATATTATGCGTTATATCTCTTAAAATCCATTAGTTTCCTTCTCTTATCTTTTTTACTAGTGAAATATATCATTGTATTAATGTAATAATTTTTTTGTTTCGTTTTATTTAATCTCTTAAAAATATCTGTTTCAAATAAATATACATATTCGAACAGTTATTGTTATCTCATCAGTCGATCCCCACATTTTTTTATCGATTAAATCTAATCTGTGAATTTATTTTTAATTTTCATTTATATAACATCTAATACATGGTTATTTCGAGACGAAAAATTAAAAATTTAATGCCTTTCTGTTCAATTATCTTCCTTGAAAAGCGTTAAATAATAATAATAAAAATTGTTGGGGTCGTGTGAAAATACCGAGAAGTGGGGAAAAAATAATTTTCCTTTATTAATTATATGTTTTACATATGTTTGTTATGATCTTAACCCTAAGTGGTCGAGGGGTAAGATCTTCGACTATGAATCCAGAGGTCGCGGGTTGAAATCCCGGGGTGGGCAAAAGAATTTTATTTTATTTCATTATTCATTCTTTAAAATAATTTACAGTATATTTGCACCACATTCCAGAGTGGAAGTTAATTTCAGTATAGCTCATTTGAAAGACCATCCGTCAGAATCGAAACGTTGCTTGAAATGATTAGCTGTATTTGGTGATCGGATGTGAATAGCCAGGTACTTCCTTACCTTCCTCCTCCCCATCTTCTTCCCCTACCTAATTCATTCAGCCTCACAACACATCCAGGTTGGGGATGTCATAATTCCACTGGCTCCAGACGGTTAGGGGCAGTTGTGACTCTTGTGGGGTATTCACGTAAAAAGGGATTTAAAAAATTTAAAAAAACACCAGGTTATATATATCCCAGAAAAAAAATTTCATGATTCATAAAAAAAAAGTATTTGTGTAAGTATAAATATGTTAGAGTCAATAGTCTTTTTAGCAAATTGCAAAGATATATTGTTTTTTTTTATTCATGTTTCTTTCTACACAAAAATGATTGTTTAAATGAGTTTTTTTGTGACCACATTGTCCGATTTGAGTGCTTAGAAAACTCATCAATACAGAGCGCAATAAGGCAAGATCATTATTTGTTTTTCAAATTTTAATGCTATTCTTTATGTTTACCTATTTTCAGTTCAATTCAGAATGTGATTGCTTCTTTAAATTACAATTTTTTCACTATGAACCCAACCAAATAATAGACAATCATATCCCAAATAATGCAATTCATCGTACCTTTCTATGCTTTTTAAAATGTCAACGTCATAAATAATGATAACTGCCCAATTCGTCATTCTTTATCAATTCAATTCAATTCATTATTCCTTTTAAAAATTGTACAAAATTAACATTTTATGGCATTTTTAAAGATAATACAGGATGTAAACATCCAAAATAATTATAAAAAATAATTAAAATAAAAAAGAAGGTAGACATACATAATCTCAGTAAATTGCATATAAGACATACTGGTATTATACAAGTAGCAAACAAAGCTTTATGTTTAAATGCAACTTCATTGATGTTGATTATCACCAAATTATCAATAGCCTTCCAATAACTTACTGTAGAGATATTCAAGACCAGTGTATTACTCATCGAAAAATTATAATATTATTGTTAAAAATTAGTGTTTTAATCTACCAAGTAACAATAACCATCCGAGTCAAGAATTTCTAGACGCTACTCAATCCATCCATAGGTCCATGCTTTACAAACTTGGGCTGATCGAATATTCCTGGCATGCACTCACTTATTAGCTTGTAGTTTTATTTGAGAAAACAATACACAGAAATTTAAAACAGATCTCAGTTCGAATCGGATAGAGAGGTAACAATTTATAATATAATGTCGATAGTAACTAAGAATAATTACGAGAAACACGGGAGGAGGATGGACAAGGGCCGATAGATATGTATGTACCTGATCGAAATCGAAACCATAATGAACCTTTTAAAAAACACATTTCAAAAAGTAATTAGATATCTTTACATCTGACCAAACAAATCTGGACGTATTTATCGATGGGGTGTCGCGTCATGTACCCCTATCATTTGTTTTAGAAAATAATTAAAACCTTCCCCTTGATGCAATCCCCTTGGGGTGCGCAGTGCGTATAGCCATCGCGAACACATAACCCCTTATCGGGGAGACCATCCTCATGCATATATTGTTTTCTTTGTATGCATTCATACACGGAACATGTCAATAAACAACAGGAGGAAACAATAATGCAGTTTAACGAATATGCCTTCATTACAAAACCCAAAATATTTATTTTTAACTAACTAAACAACTAGTTTGTTGCCTTTGGCAATGAACGTAAATTTTGATGATTTAATTTTTACATCAAAGCGGTAAAAAAATCGTCAGTCAATAATGCTAAAACCTTTCCAAATTAAAGTCATTCTTTGCTATTGTCAACCAGAAAAGTAAACAATGTTCTAGAACTAATTCATCAATATGGATTTAAGTTGTGCACAAATATACTTTTTTTGTCTAAAAAGTAAGACAAACATTCCCTGGTCACGAATAACCTGACAATAGTTAAAAATTTCCTACTACCATCATACTAAGCGGAAAATATTGCTGGTGTCGTGATGGAGGACTTGAATGAATAATTCAACTCACGTCACCTGGGTGGTAACCCGGTGCCCCACTAATTCAGACGTTTACCCGTCGAATTGGTAATGTAGAAGCTTCCATTTTCTAGACAATAAAAAATGCTTTACAATGTCGACTACATTGGCGATACTTTTTTTAATACTGGCATTAGCTGTAAAAAGTCGCCCGGAGCTTTTTGATTCTTTATACGTACAGGGTATAGAAGAGATAACGTTTTTGTAAAACCTTTCCTTTGATTTTTGTGCATTCGCAGCAATTTTTTTCACTTTTAATAAAATTACTTTGTAGTTTAACCTTAAAATATTCCAAATTGTCTGCCAAATCGATCGAGGGATTCAAACTCCAAGCCCCTCGTAAAACAAATTATCATTTTTACAGCCCCAAGTCTCATTCATTGTCTTTACAATAATAATAATTGTTATTACGGCAATAATGTTTATAACGCAGCGGAATCAAAGTTCCAACGCAGCGCGAGGGTAGGAGAGGTTCAGCCTCAGAATCTCTCTGAAAACGATATCATTCCTCGCATTAAAAGTTATATGTCGGCAAAGTGGGGGTAAACACAGATACTGGGGATGATATAGTAAGTGGGTGTGTTATCGTGAGCGGGTTTTTTTGGTATTTTGGCTACGTAAATAGTCGCCTTTAAACCGCTTTCCCAAAAATATTTTGTTTTTTTAACATCGTTACCTTGATATCGCTATCAGTTAACAGTTTTCTTAATATCGTTGTCGTAATATCCTTAAATCGTCTCCCTCTTACACATAATACTTTTCTATTGTTGTCTCCCTCTAATTTTTTGTTCTCTATTCTCTCTCTTTTTTATTCTCTCTATTTCACTCTATTGTATTCTGTAACTATATATAACCGATAACTTCTAATTATTCTTACGATTCTTTAGTTATTATACTTGCCCTGACGAAACTTGAGCTAAGCGAAACCAGTCGACTAAAAATAAAATATATTCGTGATTTTTTTTTATTTTTATATGAATACCGCACAAGAGTCCCAAACTGCTCCCAACCGTCTGGAGCCAGTGAGACTATGGCATTCCCAATTGGGGAATGTTGTGAGGCTGAAGGTATTGGGAGGGGAAGGAGAAGGGTGAGAGGAAGGTGGGGAAAGGGGTAAATACCTGGCTATTCAGATGTGCTCACCAAACACGGCTAAAAGCCATTTCAAGCAACATTTCAATTCTGAATGGTGGTATTTCACCAGGGCGATACTGAAAGTATCTTCCACTCTGGAACGTGCGCAAATATACTATATATTATTTTTAAATGTTTTTTATAACAAAGTGTTTGTTTTATTTAATCAAATACGTCACTGCCTGAAGTAAAACGATAAGAGATTCAATCAAGTTCGGGGTGAAACAATTTTTTTTTATCTCATCAGAACGCCTGTATCATAAATAGGAAATATAATTGAAAAACATTTTCTAAAGGAGTTCTCGGAGATAGGACATATCCTTCAGAAGCGCCCTGGAGGTGATATTTCTTAAGAATAAGCCAGGAATTATCTTTATATGTGCTAGAAATGGTATAAGTCTTGCAAGAAATGTTTACTGATACAATGAAATTTTTTTTTAAATTGTAATCCCCACAGTATAACATATCCCTACACTTGTATAATCCAAAGAAGATGCCGGTATCAGTGAAACGTTACCTCGACTGGGTGGCGCGATGTTTTATGGACTGAAACTTCCGCACAAAATGCCATTTTAACAGTCTTTTGCCAGTTTAAACATTCACAAAGGTTTCCCGCACACAAAATATAATACCAAATCGCTCCATTCAAGATGTACTATGGTAATTCTGTTACTCGATGCGATACCATCGCTGGAGCGAATGGTTGGGTACTTTAAACTTATTTCAGGATTGCTAACTTTGTAGTACTTTAATACCTTTGCTCATGTGTGGGGCTATAATACTGAATTGTGAATTTAAAACATTGTGTATTCGAGTATTAGCGATTTCAAATGAAGTTAATTTTTTTTAAAGTATTTTTAAAACTGAAGACAATGGAGGAGACACATATATTTTATTTGTAATATGCAACCTTCAATGCTAGATAATACAACTACATTCAAGTAAAATAAATAAATAAAAATATTTAAAATATCTGCCGATACGATTAATTTTTTTTTTTAATCTAAAGAAGAGTAAATTTGTATTAATTTTATTCGCTTTAAAATGAAATTTTCAGTTAAAATTTTCCAATTTTCCTTCAAAGAAAGCATTAGACACACGTGGAGCAATATCATTCTGTAATCGTAATTTTTTTTTTGCGAAATATTTGATTATTATATCGTTACGACCTACGAGCTCTTATATATTTCGTTATAAAATTCAAATAACGATAGTGACACAAGTGCAAAATACATCACAGTAGGCACATAGTCTTCACGAAATACAACAACTAAATATTAATTTAACAAAAACAAATTCAGCAATAACATTGTCTAAGTACTAGAATGTGACAAATAATTATGAAAAAGAACGTCTAAATATTCCTAAACATATTTTTACCAGCTAAGTTTATCATAGTTAATTAATTATAATTTAATGTGGAAAAAAAATGTATTTTTGATTATTAAAAATTATATAAACAATTCCCAAATCGAAAAAATAAACTGAAAAGTTACAGAAAAAAAAATAATAGCGGTGGCAATTGGGATTCCAATACAGTATCATAGTCTATCTGGGCCCTCGAATCCCAGCTTCTTAAAATATATTTTTCTTTTCTGTGTCTTTTCAGTTTCGTGTTTTGATTTGGGAGTTATTAATATTATCTTCAATTTATATAAATATATAATATAAATGAGGTTCATATGCTTCAATAAGTTATAAAAAAATAATAATAATAGAAAAAATGTATAAAAAGATCTAGTCTGAAAATCAACCCCATCGGATACAATCCCTCGGAACTGTACTCAAGTTATATGAAGGGTGTAGATAAGTCACAGGCCGTAGAAAAGGTTATAGGTACATTTCCAATGTTTCTTAATAAAAGCCTGCCACCAATATATAATATTAAGACTACACGAAAAGAAGAATAATAAATCTAAATTTATCTCAAAATGGGCGACAAAATATACAGTTTTATTCGAAATCCAAAGCACACAATTTGAGTTCAATGAAGCTTTGAGCTTATCCAGCACATCCCTTAAGTGTTTCATTAACATTCTATCCGGGGTATTACCGATACAAGTATATTTAAGTATAGTTAGGAAGGAATCGCAAAGATAATTCCTGCAAAGCATTAATATTCATATCACCTTTCGAATACTTGAGCTCTAGAACTTTTCGCCAAGCGAGGCTAAGTGTAGGGGTGGTCGGTAGGGGCGGGGGATAGAATAGAGCGGAGGGATGAGGGGAGCCTAAGAGTTTTGTGACAATAAGCCAGCTTATGAAAGTTCGAGAAGGAAATTAGTACTGAGGTAAGCTCACGTGCATAAGAACAAGTTGCCTGCTACGCACATGAAATAAATTTTGTACGCTCACCCTTAAATGATAATAATCCGATGTAAAATACACTTTATTATGAACAACACTTAAGAATATGTATTTTTTAATAATTAAACACAAATTATGTATATATGGAATAAACGATCTAACTTGACGCCTTTTTTCAAAAATTTAAATTCTCTTTCAAATATCCATAGTTCTTGATGAAAATTCAAAGATCAAAATACTTACGCTGTCTCAAACATTCCCAATCAGAAAGCCGTTCAAATTGCATGACGTCAAAACTCACTGATCCTGAGTTATGGTTGCCTCTTATTATATTACTATTATATTAACTACATATTGCGTACCTACCTATATAAATATGTAACTATATTTAATTTTATTAAAGTATCTTGCAATAGAGCTGTTCCTAAAATATATGTTAAGCTTAAAGTTTTAAAATTTAGCGTTAGAAATAAGGAAAGCCACAAACACTAATAGTAGACTCATAAATAATCAAATAAATTTAAATTAAAGTCCAATTCTTAAATTATTCCCAATAAACAAAGTACACACCCTTCCCGTTCAGGTACCTGCTGATCTCCCACCCTTGGCCCTCCACTCGCCTGTTTTTGTCAATCTATAACACATGTGTATCTTAGTTCATAGTTTAGTTGTATACTGCTCTGAAGAAGCGACGGTAGTAGCGAAACCCGGTCGGCAAAAGTATAAAATAAAAGTTATGTAAACAAAGTTATTGTTTTATTTTTTTAAATAAAAAGTTTTAATCTTCGAGGCTTTCCAATCTCCGATAGACATTTCCACCAAAAAAATCCGGATGAGAAAATAACAAGAATCCAACCGCTGATTAGTTTCCTTGTAACAATCGTTCATTGAAAATTAGGTGCCTAACCACAATTAAACCCGTTGAAAATTCTAATACGGCAATAAATTACATTATATCTGAATGAGAACAAGAAATAACAATCAAATTAACAAAAAGTGGGGGTTGTCTTTGTAAGAAAATCGTTCCACCTTCCCAACTGGGGTTGGTGGAACTACCACTTGTACATGTGGAATAATTGTAGACACAACAGTCCCCACAATGGAAGTTTCACGAGTGAAATCCGCTTTCCACTTCCACTTATTCCTCGCGATTATAAAGAGTAAATTCGGTCTCCCTCCAAGTTTAATTGCCGTCGCATTGTTTCCGTTGATTTGATTTTGTATCTCTATAGAGCTCGACATAATAATGAGAGGTAATAAGGATTCGTCGAATAGTGCACGGTCCCCGGGCAGAACGTTGTATTCCGTATTTTTGAATTAACATAGCTGCATTTTTATTTTCATGAACACATTTTGGTTGTAGCTATGATTCTCACATGGTTTTTTTTAAATTTTTTATGTGAAATGAAGAATTCTTAAATATCCTGGTGATGTCATGAGGGGCGAATAGATTGCACAACCAAGGGAAAATCTAAACAAAATAAAAATGAAGATTGTAAAAAAGAAGACAATATGGTAATAAAAAGAAACTTTTTTAAGTTGAATAATTTTTACATAGCTGTTTTATAAAAAAATCACCACGTATGAAGGGACATTCCACTAGAAATTTTTCAAATGAACTTGATGGATTTAGAAAGAATATTTGTACGCATGAACAAATAAATATGTGAGTTTTATAATTTAATCATTGTAGAAAATAATATTAACATAACCCAAATGAAATATGAAAACGGAAAAAATGACAGAAAATAAAAAGATTTCAGTCGCATCTGGGACTCGAACGCAGGTCCTCTGCCCATCCGGGGCAACCGCTTAACCAACTCAGCTAATGAAACGACATCAATTTATGACATCTTCAACGATATCATATTTCAAATTCAAGATTTGTTAATATTATTCTCAATTTTTTTTGTTTTATCACATATTTATAATTTTATCTTTATAATGAGTTTTATAATACTTCATGTTTTAAGTTAACACTTATTATCGGTTGAAACTTCTGTAAATCGAATGAATTTAAATAATTGAATGAAAAATTTCAAATAATGCCTTATGGAGTTTTGTCGCAACCTGTAAGTGTGGGTACAGTGTGGCGAATAAGAGCTGTGTCTATTCATTCAGCAATTTCTAAAAGCCAACAACTTTCTGTCTAATTGTGTTTCCTCTTGTTATTGAACCACGAACTGCGCTGAACCGGGCTGCGGAAAGTGTTACATTTTAGACGATAAGAGAATGTGTAGTATAAGAAATTCACCAGTTCTTTTAAAAAACAAAAACTTTTTAATTTTATTTGTATTAGTAGAAGTTAACATTATTTTAAATGTTATTGTTTTTTTCGGTTTTCCTAATCCTAAGCATTCGGAATAGGAGAAATAACCATCGATAATAATACGAGTAATAAATAATATTTATGAAATTGTAACTACGAGTAGGTATACAGTGAAACATTCTGTGGGTTTACAACTTTAATACAAAATGTTGTGAAGAAATTACAGAGTTCGTTAATAGTCAGTCAAATGAAAGGAGAGTTGATGAAACCATGATTGCTTCCAGCTACATATGTCTGAATTACGTTCGATTTACAGCAGTACCGTGCAGTGCAGACACGTAAAGTGTCTTAATTAGTTGCTTACATTATCTATCAACTCATACACGCACGGCGTAATGTATATACTCCACGTGCCTGCCACTGTACGTTTTTGCGCTGCACGTTGCTGGTAAATGTGAATGGACCTTTAACCGTAATCGGAATCGATACAGTTCTAGTCTAAGATTCAATGCAACTAATTAAGGTTAAGTTTGAAATTAATTTTGACGAAAATTCGCGATCACAGATGGCGTTAATTTCAACATTTTTGACACAAACACTTTTAGCACGTAATTCCTTCAAGAAACCTAAAAAATACAATATTTTCTTAAGTTTCTTGAATGAATTGAGCTTTAAACCTACAATAACAATTTATTTAATTTCATATTCCCGCCAACAAACAATAATTCATTTCAAGTCTTTTTTTCTATAGTATTGAAATTAACGCCTTTTGTGATCAGGAATTTTAATTCTTAATAATTTTAAATTAAACCTTAAGCTGGCAACAATATTTCCATCAGTGGAAGCTACGAAGTTTTTAAATATAAATATGGAAGTGTCAGAAACAAGACGTATTTGTTATTTTTATTTTAATATTATTCGTTGATGAAAGAGGTATCGAAAAGAACGTTGATATTCGGATAGTAAAAGTTTCTGACATTAAATCCTACCAATATTGCCTAATTTAGCCCCCCGTCTCAAATATGTCGATAATATACTAAGATAGAGCGTGTTAATATTGACACATTTGTCGATAATTTATAAGTTTCAGAAAAAATGTCCTGCTATCACTTAAAAATACGTACCAATTATATTATGTATCACTTGTGTCTCTCTCTGTGTCTCTTGTCTCGCTTGTGATCCTTGTTACTATTTATATTATGTATCACTGAGTGAGTTTTTGTAATGTTATGTGTCCTTTGTCTGAGTATTTGAAATTTTATGTTATTTATGTATAACTAGCTGATGTGTACCCGGCCTTGCTCGGGATTTGGAATAAAGTTATGAAGTTGTGAATTCTTGCTTGTCAATTAGGGTACCATAATTGATTTGACAGCGAAAGTAACTATCTCCAAATAAAGAATAATCCATTTGAATATTTTATTTCATTCCAAACGTTTATTTTTTTCAAATTATATCTAAATCATAAAGTTCTTAAGTAGGTACCTACTCGTGTTTTTCATTTTGAAAATATTCTACCCAAAAAACCTTCTTTTTCTAAATATGCAATCTGTGGCTAACCAGAGTGTTATATCTATGGCTTAACCTAATTTTCAGCGAAACCGGTCTAGTTATTTTCGAGAACATCGAGGACAAAGAAACAAAGTTACAAACTTACATTGATTTTATATGTATATAGATAACTGAGTTTGTATTGAACAATTCAGTTAACATGTGTAATAATTCACTAAAAAAATATATTTTTTAAAAAGTCCCATTTGAAATACACGGTCTGCGAAAAAACCACAAGTTTTTTTATTGTATTCCCACTTATTGTGTTTATATTGCTTCATTTTCATTTGTGTGCTGCTCCCTCCGAAGTACAGTTTCCCATCGTTGAACTTGTTGGCTCTGAGAGCGTATTCATTTGCATCAAGTATTTTGTTATAACCGCTAATTCTGGCAAAGTCTTCATTCGTCTCTAAGTGGTTCTTTCTCCTAATTCCGGGAAGTTAATAACTGTATTACGGAGTTAGTTTATCTGAACAATGTTGTTACTCTGGAATTGTGTTACGGATATGAGGAGTTGTGCCTTGGGTTTGTAGAATTGAATTTCAGCATATTTATGATAGTTATTGTTATTTTAAACGAAATTATAAAAATAAAAAAAACTAATGAATTTGAGTGTTTACGAGAATTTTTCCGTTTCATATATTTTCTGTTAATTCTGATATAGCTCCCACCTTTATTTCACCTAAGAGAGAATACTTTTAAATACAAGAATAAATAACAAGCAAACGGACTAAGAATGAGATCCCTAAGGCATATGCTTGGTAAAACCATGTACGATGATATTGCGAATGAAGAGATATGAAAATAATATAAGGTTCAAGTACATTAAACTTCTACGTGGATTAAGAAAGGGACGCGTATATGGTTTAGGCATGTAGGGCGGATGGACAGAGAATGTTGTATCGGGAAGATGAGCAAGTGGATCACATGATATAAGTAATGTCAAGATAACGTCAGAATAATGGAAGAGTATTTATGAGACGATGTAAAAAGTTGAATTAAGTTTAATGTGTTCTGTCATCTCTGATTACGAAATTGAATGATGCTTAATTAGTTAGTTCATATACTATAGAAGATTACAAGAAATGCAATATGATATGTATCGTGATTCAAATGTCTGACAAATCTGACCTTAAATTTCAAATTTAAAAAATATTTCATAATCTTTTCTTTTTGATTAAATGGAATGGCAGTGTAAGAGACACAGAGCGGCTATATCGGGGCTAGAACCAAAAGGTGCTAAGTCCGTTGGTGCAGTGAATTTCTTTGAAAAAGACGTAGAAGGCACTTCCATCTTGAATTATCTATTCAATCAGTTACATATTAATCAATCTAAGAGAGAGTTATAAAATTTAACACATTTACACTGTTCATAGTCTCCATAAAATAGTTGTACACTAATATATGACAAAGATTAAGATACAATACAATAAATGAGATATTGTAAAAAATATATAAACAGATAGACAAGTATTAGGAATAACAAGTAAGTAAACATTTGCATATTAATGATTTTAATAATACTGAAGATGATAATCTGTATCAAAAATGCAAGAAGTGAAAGGTTGATAGAAAAACTATGAAAAGTCGGGGGGGGGGGCAGTTTTATAACTATATTGTGACATGGGTCAAAAAACAGTCGCAAAATTGACTATAAGTGACATTGAAAATGTCAAGGGTTAATGCTGCATTGAGGAGTTGAGTCGCTCTGCCGATTGCTGTGTTCTGGCAAACAGAAGTTTTCGCTATCGGAGCATAAAATAGTGCATGGGATCTCCTGCGATTATACTGGTTAGGAACGTATAAATTTACCTGTTTTAACATAGGTGGATTCATACACGTGGTTCCAGTGATTAAGTTGAAAAAATGTTTACCTTAATAATGTTTTTCGACGGGGTTTTAAGGTGTTGAAATCAAGCATTCCTGTTAAGAACATGGGTGGATATAGGAATGGATAATACGTATTCTCTCAATATTTTCCAATGATTATTATGGATTTGGAAGAAATAAAACAGTAGCTTTATTGTTAACATTATGATGGGTTTTATAATAATGGATTTTTAATCGTCGTGGATATTGTTGTCCAAATCACGTTGTTGAGTGACGGAATTACGATGTTTCATTCACCTTTACTAATTCGTCATCGTACTTTCCGTTCGAATGGACATCTAGTCATAAACTATCCCGCGAGTCGCCTTCGCTCCATCCCCAAGCCAAGGTATGCGCCCAAGGATTTCAGCCTTAATTAACCCCCCGGGGTGGTGGGGCCGTGGAAGGGTTGGCAGGGGCAGGGGGCCGCCAGGAGACCCGGCTGAAGGTCTGAAGGGCCCGCGATATGGAGCTAATTTGCAGGCGGAGGGGCCGGGCTCCTAAGGGTAGGGGCCCTCGAGTTAATTAACCAAACACCACTTTTGTGCCGACTGACGTGCGGGCGAAGGGACCGCCCGATTCAAATGTGTAAGGATTAAAGCGATTTTCGATAAGCGTCGCGCAGTTGCGAGCGGCTGTCATTTCTTTGGACGTTTGGTTGAGAATAGGATGGACCAGATCGGATATTATTATAATAATCAATATATTACTCAGACTCGCCTTGAACTTGGCTGGTAAGAGGTTAATGGTTTAATACATCAACTTACTCAGAATCTTTTTGTATGTATTTTGATAATGTCGCGCAGTTGCGAGCGGCTGTCATTTCTTTGGACGTTTGGTTGAGAATAGGATGGAACAGATCGGATATTATTATAATTATCTATATATTACTCAGACTCGCCTTCAACTTGGCTGGTAAGAGGTTAATGGTTTAATACATCAACTTACTCAGAATCTTTTTGTATGTATCTTGATAACGTCGCGCAGTTGCGAGCGGCTGTCATTTCTTTGGACGTTTGGTTGAGAATAGGATGGAGCAGATCGGATATTATTATAATAATCAATATATTACTCAGACTCGCCTTGAACTTGTCTGGTAAGAGGTTAATGGTTTAATACATCAACTTACTCAGAATCTTTTTGTATGTATCTTGATAACGTCGCGCAGTTGCGAGCGGCTGTCATTTCTTTGGACGTTAGGTTGAGAAT
Source organism: Halesus radiatus (assembly GCA_022606495.2). Lineage (NCBI taxonomy): Eukaryota > Metazoa > Arthropoda > Insecta > Trichoptera > Limnephilidae > Halesus > Halesus radiatus. Next base: position 57,457 of record JAHDVE020011084.1, read on the forward strand.
AGGATGGAACAGATCGGATATTATTATAATTATCTATATATTACTCAGACTCGCCTTCAACTTGGCTGGTAAGAGGTTAATGGTTTAATACATCAACTTACTCAGAATCTTTTTGTATGTATCTTGATAACGAAATAGCTGTCATGCATAAGAACAATTATTGAAAGCAGTAGGCAACATAATGCTTTTTTATGTAGTTGAACTTTTTTTTCACGCTTTTTGTTTTATTTGAATACGACACAAGAGTCCCAACTGCTTCTAACTATAATTGGACTATGGCATTTCCAATTAGGGTGTGTTCTGTGTTTGAAGATAGTGGGGAGGGAAAGGAGTGAGGGGAGAGGAAGGTTGGGAAGAAACTGGCTTTTAAATCAGGCATCAAACACTGCATTTTCTCTTTCAAGCAATGTTTCATTTTTGGAGGATTAATGGTGGTCTTACCAGGTCAATGCTTGTCTACCACTCTTCCTACTATTTCATTTCAATTCAATTAATTTATTCTTCCAAAAACATTAAATAAATTTAAAATCATAATTAACTGTTGTATCCTGTTAGCAAAAGCATCTTACTTGCATGCATGTTACACAGTTGCTATAAGGCTCAACTAGTAGTTGGATGGATCTGGCTAAGATCCTACAGCAGGTGTCTTACCCCTTCTCAACCATAGTATTTTTTCAGTTGCTTAGTAAGAAGTTATTTATTTATTTAATATCAAAGGTATAAATATACCACAAATAATAATTGTCACAGCTAACTACAAGTAAAAGAATATAGCACAAATAATTTCAAATGGTAACTATTAACTGTAGCATTGGGTCGTACAATGAAATCACAGAGTATATAAAGAATAAAAGTTCGTGAAGAATATAAAATTATGTTTTATAACCCTTGAGGTAAATATTATAATAATTATTTTCCATATTATATATAAGTGTGTGTACTCGGATATTTTAAAAGGGAAATAGGGACGCGTTGCTTTGGCTTTATTCATGACCTCGGTCCAATACGGGCCTCATCTCACCTCTAACAGCTTCTGAGTTTATTTAATTTGGACAACTTTTGCTGGGGTTATCAATAGGCCACCCTCTTTTCCATAGTCGATCAACAATAAGTCCTCGAACCATCAAAATGTGATATGGTTTGATCCACTTCTCACTTCCTCAAAATTTATATTCATGAACTTTTTTTTCAAAATTAAATTGAAATTCGTAGAAAAATCCTTTTGATTTAAAGCATACTAGTTTTGTCAAACGGCGCAGAAAGTCCCCTGCGCATGGTGCAAACCAGTTATAATGATAGTAATAATTGTTGCAAACGAAATCTTCATGCCCTTTGGTAATTGAGACAAAATGTCACTCGACATTTTTAAAAGCTCAGAATCGTGTTTTCGGCCTCGTGAGTGCTTTCCGACGAATCGTCACAGGTCTAGACACAAAAATAAAAAAAGCTTCAAGGCACCTAACCAAAAGCTCCATCCTAATTGAACATATTATCATACTCGGTATTAGCCGATTTGGTGAGTTGGGATAAATTGCTTGATTTACCTACAGGGTTGTAATGAATGGGTAGATGGTCTAATTGGTGCTTTATGTCTTTGTACAAGTAAGGAAGTCAGTTAACGATTCGGTATGCAAGGTGAGGCCTCCATAGCTTTGATGTGGATTTAATTACGGATGTATTTTTTTTTTTATGACAGGGATGCCGAAAATTGACAACATTAATTTATTTAATAGAAAAAAAAAATGTCGGTGCGGATTTTTGAGAGGATGGTGTGAAATAAATTCTTATTACTGTGTGCCGTACTTCTCAATCCTAAAACTAATGTAAACTACTTGGTATAGATTGAGGAAAGTATGACTACCGCACGGTGTAATGCTAAGTGTGGTGCGTAGTTCCATGATCCCAGAGAGGTAGATACTGTCAGTATCACCCTGGTGAAAAACCACCATTCAGAATCAGCTTGAAATGGCTTTAGCCGTATTCATTGACCAGATTTGAATAGCCAGGTACTTCCACATATTCCTTCTTCCCAGGTCTCCTTCCTCTCCTCAATACCTTCAGCCTTACAACATACCCCATTTGGGGATGCCATAGTCTCACTGGCTCCAGACGGTTGAGTGCAGTTGTAACTGTTGTGTAGTATACAAAAAATGTTTAAAAAATGATTTAGATGAATATTGGCATACAATTATACAATATGTCACATTTACAACAAGTGGATATTTGAAATATTCGATCTTTAGAAAACGGACAAATAATAAACAACATAACGTTTTTAGTAAAATTATTCATTGTAAATTTGGTTATTCTGAACTCCTGCATTTAGTCAATCTACACGTACTTAATCGAACGACTAGATAAACATTAACATTTAACATATTTATATCTCATTCCAACTATGGTTTGCATTCCCCAATACAACGTTTACACAGTCTTGGCAACAAATATTTAAACGATATTGATGTATTAGACAAAAATTTTAACTTGACCAAATTCAAATGCCGTATGAACATGCAATTTCGGCATATACATTATTGTTAATTACATTTTTTTAATATTTATTATTTTTTTTATTACAAACGTTAATTTGGTAGATGTTGACAGAATACCTAATTCTATTATTTATATTTTCTTTATCCTATATTTTGTTAACTTTTTTTTTTACATTTTACTTTTTTTAAAAGAAAGACAAATATTCCCTGGTTACGAATAATCTGACAATACTCGAAAATCTCCTACTACCATCACAGTAAGCGGAAGATGTTGCTTGTGTCGTAAAGGAAAACTTAGGAAGACGTTGTGAGTTCAATTACTCAGCCGAGGAATTGAACTCACGACGCCTGAGTGAGACCCAAACGCGATGCCAACTTAGCCACTGACCGACAACATCCTGAAGGGGGAGCTTTGCTCGAGGATGTTGTATTGTATAGTATATTGTTTATCCTGATGAGGGGAGCTTTGCTTCTAAAACATATAGATATTTAAGTATTAAAAAAAGTGGTGCATACAAAGATATTTTTATTTATTTATTAATAATGATGCCGCAAAGTGATAACATAAGTGAAATAATTTTTAATATATATATAATAAAAATATATAAATATTTGGTATAAACAATCTCACTAGGCTGAAACTGTTCCGAGGTAGTAGATATTAAAATAATTTTAATTTCCTAAGTTATAAGATGAGATAAAATAAAAAATAAAATGTACATACACGTGTACTCTCTGCACAACTTTGAAAAAAATATATACTCTTTGCACATACTCGTGTGCACCACTATTACAGCGATCTCAAAAACGCATATTTCTATGTATAATTAATTAGTACAGTTTTCAATTCAAAACCACCATGCTCTCAATAAATAGTCCTGAATAGAATACTACCCAAGTACCAATTTAGTTTTGGAGCAGTACGCTTGTGCTAATTTCCGCTGTCAAATAAATGTCGGATAAAGAATACGCGGAATCCTGTTCAGTGGCGGCCCGTAACTGGAGTGGCTGCTAATTAATACTCTCGGTCGCTAATTGGAGGTGCCTTCACCCCGGCAGCCTTCTCCACCCCTGGTGGGTGGGTTCTGTGCCACCCACTTGTAACATTCACTCCCCACCAACCACCCGCTTTCCCTTAGTATGAGTAACTACCCTTGCCCAAGCCTCTGCCTCGTGCGTGAAGTCTGGCGATACAGAACTGTTGTTTCATATTTAATTCATATAAAATAATACATAGTATATTTGCGGCACCATCGAGAATGGTACTATTAGTATCGATCTGGTGAAAGACCATCATTTAGAACCGAAACGTTGCTTGAAATAACTTTAGTCATGTTTGGTGACCAGATCTGAATAACCCTTCCTCACCTTCCTCTTCCAATCTACTTCCCCTCCTCAATGCCTCCAGCCTTACAACATACCCCAATTGGGGATGCCATAATCTCATTGGATCCAGACGGTTGGGAGCAGGTGGGACTCTTGTGCAGTACTCGTATAAAAATTAAAAAAGGGAACTATGATTTTTTTTATTGAAAATCCTGCAAACTATAAATAATAACTGATCACTCTAATCATTGTAATAGAAATATTTTCTGAATAGTTTATGTGCGTTTTATGTCAAATCATAGCAGACATTTCATAAAACTTACTAAAGTCTCACACTTTAAAGTTTCGTATATTTATTCTAATGTTTAACAATCAGTTTAATTTATTGACTGCATTTCCATATATTATACTGTCTCCTCTGTTATTATTGTTACGAAGTTGTGCATATAAATAAACGCCTTAAAGGACCTTTTTAAAGATGATCGGCGGCCATCTCGAGTATCAGTTTCCGGGTCTTTTTACCGAGGGTGATGGGTAAACGCCGAGCTAGAACATTCAAATACGCAGTACGCACGTAATCAATAAACGTAATAACTGGACTCCATATTTAGAAAGTTTACTCATGACGTATTAACATCGTTTAGGCTGGCATAAATATTGCGCCGATTACGGATATGAGAGCGCGTATTGTTATACCGTTTTAATCGTGCGTTTAAACAGGGACGGACAGGACAGGACAGGCAGCGCGGTGTATGGGGTGTGGGGCGGATTATAACAGGTGGATGGGAGAAGGTAATATGGATTATTGTGACGTATAGCTTAATACTTTGCATTGTAGAATTGAGGAGGATGGCAAAGGTACTACTACGATAAAAGTATTATGTGTTCACTCGAAATGGCCACTGCCTCCAATTGCAGAAGCTCGTCGCTATATTTATCTGTTTTTTTGTTCGGTTATTATTCTATAAACTATTTTATTTTCAAATAAATATATCATACTAGACTCGATCCATAGAAAAAAAAGTCACAGAAGTAAAATAATGATAACCTCCACACAAACTTTTCGAATACACAGGATTGACATTTAACTGCATAGTTTCTAGAAGTATTTGTTAAAAAGGGACAACTTCCATCGACTAATGGACGTTGCAAAACCCTTTGGAATAGACTCGATGTCCTGATTCCTTGTATTGGTGTTTTTTTTTTTGCATTTAGGTATATAGACAGAGACAGCTGTAGATTTCGCCCGAATACTTCCGACCGCGAACAAACTCGACGGACGGAGACTCAGCAGTTAGCACGGCTGGCCGCAGCGGCGTGGTACGGAGCATTTGCGTTACCAGCGTGCCAACTTCAAGTGCTCCTTAAGTTTCTTTGACATTAAAAAAGCCAATTTACAATATATTCACTATGATAAAACAGACGAAAGGTTACACCATTGCTTTTTCTTTCTTTTCCAGAATTACATCCAGCCATGTGAGCATTTCGCATTTATCATCGGAGATCTATACCCGATGAGCGCTTGTAATCGACTGAAGCCCGTGTTATACCTATGATGCTAACTGGCCGCATGTTGTTTCCCATATTTCAAACGCTGTTGTTACCTCCATTTGTATATCTCTTTGCATGAATGTAGACAAAACATGTGCAAACAGGAACTCGGAGCTCATTAAGTGCCGACTTCATGGGAAATCCCTATTTCCAATGCCTCAAACTCGTGTAAATTTGACACAAAGCCACCAAACAAAAGCAAAACAAATTATTTCTGAGGTTATGGTTGAGCACCCATATTTCTTATATATACCTAACGGCCTCCGTGGTCGAGGAGTAAGGTCCTCGACTACGTATCAGGAGGTGGCGGGTTTGAATCCAGGCTTGCCCGAGAAAATATAATTTTCGATATAAACACATACGTTTGTTTAAAACCACTTCAATTCAATAAAAGAATTAAGTTGTTTAAAACAAATTGATGCTTATATATGACAATAATGACAAGCAACAAGTTAAATATTTTTCATAAAAAAATTATTCAGTTAAATTGTGTTATTTCGTATTTAATTCATGTAATATAATACATAGTATACTTGCGGCACGTTTCAGAGTGATACATTCACTCAGTATCTCTCTGGTGAAAGACCACCAGTCAGAATCAAAAGTTTCTTAAAAGGGTTTTTGTAGTGTTTGGTGATCAGATCTAAATAGCCAGGTATTTTCTAACTTTCCCACCTTCCTCTCCCTCATCTCCTTCCCTTCCACACACCCTTCAGCCTCATAACATGCCTCAATTGGGGATGTCATTATCTCACTAGCTTCGGTTAGCATAAAGCAGTTGGGACTCTTTTCCGGTAATCAATTTTTTTTTTTCATTACTCACAATGTTCCGTATCAGTTGATCGAGTCCACATTAATTCGATCCTAGAATCACGTAGTGGGTGATTCGTATGTTCGAATTAGAACAGATATGGCTTCCAAATTTTTTTGAGCACTCATGTGTCGTTTATAATCAGAAACGCAATTTGATTTGGTAGATTATTTCATGTTTTAAAAAAAGGAGTAAGTCGCGTATTTAAACAAGATGTTTAATACCTAAATAACATATCCTTTGTATTGCGCAGTTATTACATCATATAGGGGGGTTGAAGCAACGCACGCGCTAAAGTTGACAACGGGCGCCGGATGGATTAATCCTGATTCATGTGGAATGGACCTTATCTAATGGGGCTTGTTTTTTATTCCCATTTATGCATAAAATATGATATAATAATTGCGCAGTTAAATTACAATGTGTGGCCAATTTTATATTGGTCCGGTGAGTGGCAGGTGGCATAACCGTTTCGGTATCCAAATTATTCATCTACATAATAGTAGTACAAATTTTAACTTTAATTCAATTATATATGATAATAATAATAATGTGTAATTATTTTTTTTTATAACAAAATAACAAATAATGATATCCTCACTGGGATTTCCCGTGCTGGGGATTTCATTTACAAAATATTAAATTACATTATATTAAGTTGATATGCTTGATGAAAAAAAATAAAAATAATTATAATGTAATGTGTTTTAAGTGAAGTTGAGTAGTTTCGGTGTTAGTCTATATTTGGTGTTAATATATTTTCTATTTCATATCTCTCTATGCTCCGTATTCAGTGTTTCATTTGATTTTTAAATTTATTATGGTTTTTGTGATTATTAAAGGTTAGTGGGGTTGTGGGAATTATGGCTGAAAAAACAAGTAAATGATTAATAATAATACAATAATTGGATGATTTGTATAGCTACGTTTTTGTGAAAAATCACCTCTAGGATGCTGTACAAAAGAACTTGCTTGGCTTTATCTTATTGTGTACAAACAAATACAGAAACATATTTACCTGGCAGGTCACCTCATCTTAACACGTTATATTAGAAAGTTGTAGCCTTTTTTATATTAATACCGCACAAGAGTCCCAACTGCTCCCAACCGTCTGAAGCTAGGCTTAGACTATGGCATTCCCAATTGGGGAATGTTGTGAGGCTGAAGGAATTGGGGAGCGGAAGGAGAAGGGAAAAAGTAAGGTGGGGAAATACCTGGCTATTCAGATCTGGTCACCAACCCGGCTAAAAGCCATTTCAAGCAACGTTTCAATTCTGAATGGTGGTCTGTCACCAGGGCGATACTGAGAGTATCTTCCACTTTGGAACGTGCGCAAATTTACTACATATTATTTTTAAATTAATTAATTGTGAAACAGCACAAATTAATTAAATTTAATTTAATTGCACACGCCGGATTTGAGCCCGCGACCTTCGGCTTTGTAGTCGAGAGCCTTACCCCTCGACCATGGAGGCCGTCAACAGTTTTGGAAGATGATACGATTTAGTACGCACAGGATACTATATGAAAACACCGCACATTGCATATTATAACTGCTATGTTAACCTGCTTTAAGCTTGTTACACACAGTTAATAGAATATCATAATATATATGTGGGGGGGGGGGGGCGTACACTTGCCATACATAGTACCCGTATATGACGACTATATGGGATTATATGGTGAGCGATATGGAGAGATATGCCAAACCCACATATTATATTAACTGTGTGTAACGAACATTAATGTTGACACTGCATCTATTAGAAGATTAGTGGCAAGATTAATGATGCGATCATCATTACCAACATGTAAAAACACATTTTTTTTACATTCACTCCACACAGGAGACCCTGATGGAAATAATTTCCCTCAAGGGATAAGTCATCTCTGGGGATGCTGCGTGGACGATCTTTTGGGGGACAGGAATGAGTGAACCTTGGTCTTGAAGAGACTCATGTTGTGGGAAGGAGGAAACACAGAGGCTGTCAGATCATTCCACAGCCGAGCTGTTGAACACAAGAACGAGTCCTAGAAGCGATGCGTTCTCATGTGACAAATATCAACCGTGTATCAACCGTGTTGGGAGACATGATGGATTACATCTACTATTGAAATACCGGTAGAACAAGAACAGCATTCCCACCTGACGTCCGTGCTCCAAAGATTGCAATCCAATTATTAAGATCCTTAGGTAATTGTTAAAAACGTTGTGTTGTTAAAGAAAACATAATTGTTTTTACCTCATCAATTGTTTCCTATAGTATTGAATATATGTTACATCAATATTATCCTAAAAAATTGGGAAATGTGTATTTCAGGCATGTCATTTTTATGCGAATTTCACAAAATATATTCACAGCCGTCAAAGAAGGATCATAAAAATGGCGGCATTTTAATTCGGAAATGTAAAAGGCATAAACCACTGTCATTTTAAATCTCCATTGATATATTTATCACGGCAGTAATTCCACCTTGATTATCACGCCGTGTGACGGGGTGTCCGATAGATGGCGCTCATTTATCATGCGATTAATCGACAATAGTAGGAAAATTCGCCAAATCGTATTTTAAAATGGTGACTGAAACTTTGGAAGAGTTAATAAAAAATGATTTTGTATGTATTTAAGCATCGAAGATGATCATATTAACATATCGCAATGATAGACCAGTCAGTGGCTGAATTCGCATTGTGTATGGATCTCACCCTGGCGTTGTGAGTTCATTCCTCGGCTGTCCAGTCCTCCATCACAACACAAGAAATATCTTCCGCTTACTGTGATGGTAGTACGCGAAATATTGTTAGGTTATTCGTAACCTTGGAATGTTTGTCTTTCTCTAAGAAAAATGTATTTATATATGAAACGGAAAATTAAAAGGAAACGTTCGCAACTGGAAATCAAACCCAGATACCCTGTCCTACCGGTGCAACACTCTCCCAATTGAGCTATTAAGAGCTACGCCATTTTGTCGATCTCCATCGAAGAACTACCAATATTTTCTTCAATTAATTCTCCTATTTTTAACTGCTATCTTTTTGTAATATTGCTAGGTTCTACCCGAATATATTTGAAACCTAGGTAGTGTCTCAGATTTGCCTATCCGATATATATTTGTAGGACACTTTTTTATGCGTCTGGAATGAATATTAAATATATTTTATTACCTTATTAAAGCTTATAAACATCATTTTAATAATAATTAATCATTGGAGAAGATTGTTCAATGCCAATAGTAAGATAATTTTTTGGATAATTAATATTATTGTTTTTAAGATATTCTTTGTTTTAACCATTTATAGTTCAATTTAGTAGGTGATAGCACCTTTATATTAGAATTTCCTCAGTGTGAACGCAACCAATTAATAAACAACTTATCTCAATGTATGGTACCTGTCGATGCCTTTCAAATGTCAAAGTTATAAAGTGCATCAACTGCGTTATTCATTATTCTTTTATCACCAAGTTCTCAGTAAATAACAGCCTTCATTATTTATTGTAGAGATATTTAAGCATTGCTAGGCTATTGTATTATTCATCAGAAATATAATATCAGTGTTAAACAATTGGTGTTTTTAATCTACCAATCAACAATAATCCATCTGAGTTAACTTCTTGACCTAACTCAATCCATCCACAAACTCTAAGACTTACAACCGGACAACCTCAGCTTGATCGAGGAATTCCTGGTGCACACAGCGAGAATATTAACAAAATTCAATGAAATATGAAACAGAAAGAGACTCTTAATCCAACCCTGATCCTCAGTCTTACCATTAATGAGTTACATAATAGGATCGAGTAAGAAGCTAAACAATCCGAGATTATATTACCATCGAACCCCTGCTAATATTTGTATAAAAGTCGCAATTGAGGTGGCTTGGTCATATGGAAACCAAGAATACCAAAAGATCGACTTTCACTGAAAATACTAAGTGCGATTCCAGAGGGAAAACGTCCAGTGGATCGCCCCAGACAACTATGGGAGAAGCAACCCCGGAGATGCGAGGAGACGCTGAGCCTACTTAGAACGGAGGCCAAAATAACGCAAGACAGGATGCGATGAGAACAGGCGATGGTTCCCCAACTCGAATGAAGAAGATGAGGCAAATTTCTACCTATTCCAGGATTAACCCTTGATTTTTATTAATAACTGATTTTTTCTACTTTGGTATACTGTTTTATACTCTTTAACCTTTGGCATAATAAAAACAAAACTCGAATACTTGCAAAATTTGATAATAACATTATTAAAATAGATTTATTTAAAATTATTTTGAAAAAAATTCAAATCATTTTGAAAATTCATTCCTTAAATGATATTTTTAGAATTAAATTTAATATTTTGCACATTGCATTTGTATTATCTGTTAAAATACAAGAAAAAAAAACTGACAAGGGTGCATTTATTTAAATGTGATTCTAAAAATAATTTTATAAAAAAATAATTAGGTTTGCTGCAATTTCCAAAAAATCATAGTCATAAAACTTTGCAAAAAGGTGCATTATTTTGTTCTCTTAACAAATAATAAATTGAAATATCTGATAAGAAAATACGTCTGTGCAGTCGAGGCCATCACTTTCGTGGATACAAAAAACCAAGCAAAATTAAGAAAGGGACGCTTAGGTGGTTTGGGCATCTAGGGCGAATGAACGAAGAGAGGAGTGTAAGGAGAATATATGACGCGAATGTGAATGTGAATGGACATCCGAGGAATACATAGCACGATCAAGTGAATCAAATACTATAGAATTAAGAAAACCACCTCATACGCATGTTTTCTTGACCTGAGTAAGGCCTTCGACAGGGTTTCTCACCCGTTGTTATGGGCTAAACTCAGGGATAGAGGCATATCATCGGAGGTGATACACATCCTCGACTTGTGGCACAGACAGCAGGAAAACCTAGTAAGGTGGAAAGATGGTCTTTCCGAACCTTTCCTCCTAAAGAGCGGCGTCAGACAGGGTGGATGCATGTCCCCGATATTGTTCAACCTTTACATGGACGAACTAACTGAAAGGCTCAACAATGGAAGGATAGGCTGCCGCCACATCAGAGGACAGTCCCTGAACTACATCAGTTATGCGGACGACATGGTACTAATGGCACCGTCTATAAGAGGGCTGCGCATTCTCCTGAAGATCTGCGAAGAGTTTGCTGAAGAAACAAACATGTCTTATAACCCCAATAAAACAGCTCTGTTGGTCATAAGATACAGACAAGGCCCGACTAGTATTCCTGCAGCTACAGGTGACTGAAGAAACCAAATACCTTGGACACATAATCACCAGTACTCCGATGGATGATGATGACATTGATAGGCAAAGACGAGCTCTCAGCGTAAAATCAAATATGCTTGGTAGAAGATTTCGCTTTTGTAGTACCGCTGTGAAAAGGACTCTATTCCCTGCCTTCTGCGCAACGTTGTACACCTGCGAACTCTGGGCAAACTACAAAAAAGAGTAGTATGGGAAGACTTCGTGTACAGTATAATAACGCCTTCCGCATAATGTTCGCCTCCCTAGATACTGCAGCGCTTTAAGTATGTTCACGAGTTTCCAGTTTTGCAGCCCTTATAAGATCCAGGGTGGCTGGAATGAGGGAAAGAATAAACAGTTCCAGGAATATCCTCATCATATAGCCCTTGAGGTGATTTTTCGCAAAAACGGCGCTATACAAATCATCCAATTATTATTATTATCATGGAAGCCCGCCTCAGTCTAGCCTCCAGCATCGACGCATACTGGAGAAATATATTGGCCCCTCATAATATAAATGCCGCAGCACCTTAAAGGATTTATTTTCATATACTTGTTTAGTTAAATTCTTTTTTAATTTTTTAATTTTTGTTTTATGTGTGATGTATCACCTTACTACTGTCTTATAATTATTTTATTTTTTTAAACTTTTGTACATATTTTGTATATTTTTGTGTATGTATGGGACGTTGTATGAAAGTGAATGAAGCAAGAAGTGTATGCCAAGATCGAGTTGTTTGGCGGTCCGTCCTCTCTGCCTACCCATGCGGAGAACGCCGTGATGGTTACTTAGTTAGTTAGTTAAAAACCATCAAAATATGGTTCGTTCATTCGTCAGCTTAATTTTTAGCCACCTACACAGATTAGTTTATTAACGTACTCCCACATTAGATTCCTTGTAAGGACAAAGAATCTGAAGTGAGAGTACGTTAATGAGGAAGGCCTCATGGGGTTTTGAAACTTCTCTGATTTCAATAATTCTTGATATTTGTTTTGCAATGATATTCGAGATATTTAAAACTGCTCTAAACTGGAGTAAGTTGAATTTAAAAACTACCAGCTGATGTGTATCCGGTCTTGCTTTGGTCTTTTTATTTTTGGAATAAAGTTATGAAGTTGTGAATTCTTGCTTGTCGTTTGGGTGCCATAATTGATTTGACAGCGAAAGTACTGCCTTATGACAACTATTACTGTCTCTAAACAAAGAAACATTCACTTGAAAAGTTTATTTCTTTCCAAAAAATTATTTTTTCAACGTGTATCTAAATAATAAGTTCTTAAGTAGGTACCTAATTGTGTTTTCCATTTCGAAAATATTCTACCCAAACAAACCTTATTCTTTTGAATATATATATAATATGTGGCTAACTAGAGTGCTATATCTATGGGTTAACCTCAATACAACATGGCGGGGTCAATGTTTTTCATACTAATTTTAAAACGTTAAAGCAAACTACTCTCTAAACCTTTCCGGTAATAATAAGAAAAAACTGCTATTTTCAGCGATTTCGGTCCAGTAATATTCGAGAAAATCGAGGACAGACAGACAAACATTAATTTTTATATATAGAGATTGTCGTCCCATTTTGTTTTATGAAATTGTGTATTTCATGAAATTAAAAAAAAAATGTGCTCTCCGTAGAACCCTGTCTTAAAAAATTGATCAGAAAAATTATTTATTATTTTTTTAGATTTTTTCATTATAATATTACTCGATTGTCGAAATAAAATAATTATTTATTTAATCCGTACGGTCTACATATACGTCATATACCCAACCGATCAATTTAATGAGTTTCACGGGTATATTTGTTTAAAAAAATCCCAACACATTGAGTAATGGCGGGATTAAATGAAGTTCAACAGACGACATGAACATTTTTCTGTTTAACAAGCATCCATTTAGAACGGTAGGATTTCCGGAAATTTATGTTAAAAATCGGTAAAGTCAACAGAGAGCAGAGGTGCGAGAGATATAAAACATGAGCTTACCAGCGCGGCCGCTAGGTGCGCCTTTGTTTACATTTTGGAAAAAAAAAGATATATCAGGGTACGAAAATGTTTTCTACGGATTATTTCGTTAAGAACATGGGCGCAATTTGTATACAAACATGCTAGAATAGATTTAAATTAGATACTAGAAACATCGATTAGTTTCATTTCCGATAGGTGTTACGTGTTTATGAAATAAATAAGGAAACTTGCCAATTATTATATTTACGTTATTTACAAAAAATATATCGATGCTTTATTCCATCCTGGTTGTGCGGTTTGTATCAAATATAACAAGCCATTTAAAAAAATATATTTCTTGAACACAAATTAATCTTAGCAGTCTGCATATTTTCATGGAAGGTATCTATTTACCTTAAGTGCCCCGAGACGGTCAATAGAAATTGTCAATATGTCTACGCAATTGACAATCGCAACTAAAGTGCGATTTACGAAACTTCAATTGACGTGTCAGTATTTTCGCCCCATTTGCTTTCTGTCCGTTTGCATAAATAGTACCTACAGGTAATTTAAAAAAAAATTATTTAAGGAAAACAATACCTCATTCAGCGGTGAAACTGTGTTCCGAAGGGCTCGAATGATTCGAACGGTAGTCAATCGCACGGCGAATCAATCAATCCGCTGCGTTAATAGCGCTTTTCAATGTATTCAATCAAAATACCCATTATCATTATCATCAATGAGAAGTAAGTTTGTCTCTGTAAATGATCAAATGTAAATTATCAATCTCACCATTGATGTAAATTGATGTAAACATTGACAATTGATAATGAGCGTTTCTGGGGCGCTTTACTCGTACGCATGATATTTTACATTGTTTATTTTTAGTTTTAGTTTTTAATTTAGTATGTATTTATACAAGCCTGAACCCAAACCGGTCGGTTTATGTATTTAGTGAAGTAGTGTTAAAAGGAAAATATTTTTATTCAAAAATAATTATGCCTAACCGCTAAGTAATTGCTTCCTGCCAAAGTTTAAATAAAAATCGATTAAATAAATATATAAAAACATATCATTATTGTAGGTTATTAAACGGAGTACCCTCTGAAGGTTTTGAAATCAAAATTAAACATAATTAAATATGGTATTCAATATACAATCTAAAAAAAATTTAAGAACCTGCACATTTTAAATTGCAAAAAGCTGTTCAAATTTCATGATGTTTCATTCACGGTTCGAGAGTTTTTTGCTGATTTACACAATCAAATCTCTGCTTTATATGAAGTTGATAAAATAGAGTCACTAAATAAGTAAACTAATTTCATAAATTGACAGCTAATAGGCTTTGAATTATAGTATGCATATACAACAGGTTGTAGGATAGCCAGACGTAGATACTTGGTGAATTCTGTTCGGTTGTACCATGTAGGTGCAGATTCGACCGCGGCTCTAAACCGTAATTTATCGCCTTGAATTTGTTAAATCCTTTGTATGCGTGATACACACTTCTGACAGAGCATTTTATTGGTGTACGGACACATATGCAAACGTGTTTGCGAGACTTACAAGCCGAGCTTTCAGGTGTCATATCCTAGCAGGGCCGGGCTTACCTCTTAGTTCCTTGAACATCTTTTATAATAAAATAAAACAATAACTTTGTTTACATCGCTTATTAGCTTGGTTCCCTATTGTGCAAATTCGTGTTCTGAAACATCAATCCGGAATCTAGAATAAAAACTCAGATATTACCGTTTTGTTTCTATCATGATATACGAGTACATTACTAAACTTTTTCAAATATAACTCAAATCTTACCAATGTAGCAGTATTTACATTAGTCTCAGGTAAATATGTTCAATCATCTCAAAATCATCACCAAAAGTGAAATATTTATTAAATTTATTTAAATTTATCACCAACCGATTTCGCTTATCCCAAGCTTCGTCAGGGTAAAATTTAAAAATAAAGAAAAAATCACCGATTCAGCATAATATATATATATATATAGGTGAGACACAATACAAAATATAATTAGAGGGAGACAAAATATAAAATGAAACAATGGAAAAATGAAACAGAGATATGATTACATGTAATAGAATGAGACAACAACATATAAAAAAGAACAGACAGAATGTCAAAATAGGGAGGGATTAACAGGAAGTGGGAAATGTTGAGTTTACGGGAAATGTACCTAATATGGGACTGTAGAAAAAGTGAATAATATTTGTTTTTTTGGAGAACGTAACGAATGAAGTTTAGTTGGGTTTTTGATCGGATATTTTGAGTATATTCTGAAGATCGGATTTATCGTAACCACTCAACTACGGTCTCCGTGGTTGAGTGTTTATGATCCTTGGCTACGAATCCGGTGGTGGCAGGTTCAAACACCGGTGTGTGCAAGTAAATTTTATTTAATTAAATTGTGTTTTCAGAATTTATTCATTTTAAATAATGTGAATGAATGAACGAAGAAAGGAGTGTAAGGAGAATATATGACGCGAATGTGAATGGAAGAAGAAGCCGGGGACGCCCGAGGAAGACATGGCACGATCAAGTGAATCAAATACTCGAGTCGGACCATGTCAGAAGTCGGAATAACAGAAGAGAATGTATGAGGCGTTGTATGAATGTGAATGAAGCAAGAAGTGTATGCCAAGATCGAGTTGTTTGGCGGTCCGTCCTCTCTGCCTACCCCTGCGGGGAAACGGCGTGATGGTTAGTTAGTTAGTTAGTTAGTTAAATAATGTGTAGAATATTTGCGGCACGTTCCAGAGTGGTAGATACTGTCAGTATTGCCTTAGTTAGTTAGACCACCAATCAGAGTTGAAACGTTGGTTGAAATGGCCAGATCTGAATAGCCAAGTACTTCCCCACTTTCCTCTCCCCCATCTCCTTCCCCTCCTCAATACCTTCAGCCTCACAACATACCCAACTGGGGATGCCATAATATCACTAGCTTCAGACGGTTGGGAGCAGTTGGGACTCTTGTGTGGAACTCAGATAAAAAAAAATAAAAAAAGAAGTAATTTTGGATACTTTGTATGAAGACATTATTGAATATGAATCAATTTTTTTTTAAGATGTATTACCGAAAAAAAATCTGAATATTTTCATCCAAAATGTATATTTTGAAAAAAAAAGAGTTTCTCAGCTAAAACATATCAATGATGTCTTATTTTTCATTCTCAGCATTATAATAGCACATAGATAATAATATTCTGTCATGGACCACCGCAGAATACTTCACGTTTTTGTTATTTATAATTGAATAATTCATTTAACTGTTTTATTTTTTATTTATTTCGTTTCATTGTTCTTCATCACTATACACGCAATTTATCCCGCATTCCCAGTCCATCTTACACCCTTATAATCCCGGGATCCCTTCCATCCCGGCTATCCCGGCCATCCCGAGTGTCATATCTCCGGGCGGAATAAGTTAGCCATGCGGGCCCGCCCTCCTCCCCTGGGATTAATCCCTTAATCTGCCCGGCTACCATATAATATGACATCCTCCACTTAAAACGTTAAACTCGCCAGATTTATGGGTGGAACAGGGCCGCAGTGGGTGGACGGCCAATTGGACAGGTTGGGACAACCCTGGGATTCAGAGACAATACGATGTATTTTTTATCGGCAGAGTTTTTCAGGCAATCGCTAGGATCCTATTGTAGGTATGGTATAAAACGTCTATGTAGGTACCACATATTAAGATACTAAATTTCATCCAACGCCCTAAAATAAATGGCGCCTAAATGCACTATGAATCTCAAGATCTTTTGAAATCTAAGTATTATTTTCTTTTTTTTACATGTGTTTTTGTCACTTTTTAGATCTTCGCGTAGTTTTGCTGCATTACATTCTTTCGTATAAGAGTAATTATTATTTAAACTTTTTTTATAATTACTATTTAAGATACATTTATTACGTGTTACATTATTAAGTATACGTATATTATATGAAACTTAAAACTTAATATCTCGAAGTGGATAAAATCAAAACGAAGAAATTTACATTAAATAAGAATAATTAATTAGCGTTTCCGTCTTTTTTATAACATTTTATTTTTATTATTCTTAAAGGTAATTGTATAACCATTTCACAATTACAATATATCATAAATATGAAAAGACCTCAATACAGGTTCTCCTAGTGAGGCGTTCACGATACGCTATTATATCTATATTAATAATTTAGAGTACCTACACATCATTCTATACAATAATTTTAAATTTACTATTGAAACTGTATGTAAATAAATAAAAGTGAAGAAATAAATAAATAAAGTATAATAGACGACCTTTATATTCAGTCCTCGTCACTGGGAATTTCGGTGGGACAGACTGTAGGTTATAGTGTTAGTTTTAATGATACCCGTGTTGTTTTTATATATTTTTTTATAATGTCCTCATCCTCATGTTTACTTATTTTTATTCTGTCGTTCAATAAGAAAATATGTGATATAAAGCTAAGTACCTTAACAAAAATGTAAAGCGCCCTTTAAGTAATTTTGTCACAAAACGGCCCCAAATGAAGCATAAAAAATTACATACGATACTGAGGCACTCGCTAGTGATTCCGCCTATCCACCTGTCAGTCTTGGCCTCCATTGAGTATCGGTCTACACATTGTAATTTGAATCCGAAGTATTAGCATTCGATTTCCGTGCCAAATGATGATCTTACTGAAATGAGTTGCTAATACATATGTTGGTTTACAGACTCTTTTGAGTGTTCCCCTCCACGGAAACCTTTAGTAAAATACGAAAGATTTATTATAAATTATTTCATTATTATTCTGCAACAATAATTCTGGAACTAACTACCAAATACATGGACCAATATCTCGTCTACATACACTTAGAAACAAATTCACCTTTGCTGTAGATATATTTAATATAAGTTTACCCATGGTTAAAAGATACCTGAATGATATTTTTTATATTGCAATGATTATAAGAGCATCGCATAAGAGCTATTGTTTTTTTCTTATTTTTATATTGTGTTTTTACTTATCCACAATCCATAAACTTGTTCCTCTTTTTTTATTTCTATGTACCATGTACTATATTAAGTATTATACAATTTCATATATTTTTACGTCATCCGAAATATAAAAACACGTTTTTTTTTCACAATGTCATGCACTCATATTATATTGTATTACGCAGTTGTATATTATGTATCATCTAGATCAGGCTATTACTATTTTATTTATTTTTTTTAAATGTGTTATCTACAAATTAAAAAACTTTTCGATTATAACTTCTCTGTATCAAGAAGCACTTATACATTATTATACGTAGATATATATCGTAAATATGTTACACTTGCATACCAACTATGTATCATGTTCTTTTTGTTAATTTGAATCCTTTTTTATTTCTGTACACAAAATCATTAAAATGTTGAAATATGTAAAAGCCCATCGGGGCGTTAATAAATTAATAAATAAATAAAATTATTACTTTCCAAGTGCAAACTTTAAAATTTTTATTGACAGTGTATTAAAATTCTCAAGTTTTAAGTTCGCAGTAATGTGAATTCTCCAAATAATAGCTGCTGATACAAATTTAATACAAAATAATTTAAAGCGCAAATTTATTTTCCCCCATTAAAAATAGCATTATAGGAATGCAACTTTTTAGAATAAAATATTGGTTTCAACCACCGGAAGGTTTATCAATGTTTGAAACGTGTATAACTAGTAGAAAGAGCCAGGGGAAATAGAAGCAGAAAAGAAATATTTTGGGGAGAATTCGGAACACGAATTCTCACAACGTAAAGACCGGAAACGTTAAGTGAGATAAGACTTCCATGCAAATTTTAAAAGTTTCTTTAGCTTGTTTTTAAGTGTTCTATTGTTGCAAAGGTAACTCGTGGCCTGATTGCAAATTATTGCACAAATATTAAATATGACGCAAGATGAAAAAATCAATTTAAAGAAATATTTAGAAAGCAGGACAGAATATTGTATTAATATAATGTTTTTTGTATCCCCTTTATTTTATGATATTTTTTTATTTTCTTCAGTTAGCATGTTAGAAATAACAAAATTTCAGAAACTTTTTTTAACCTTCTTCCCCTCCGCATTTACTCCTGCCTCACATCATTTCCGAGATTATAGATAAGTGCCATTGTTCTACTGCCTCCGGGTAATTGAGACATATTACTAACATATTTAAAAAAAAAAAAAAAACGCCAAAACAATATTATGTAATTCTCTCACATAACCTCTTCGCAAATATACGTATAAATAAGACAATGAATCATTAGTCATCATTATTATCGTAATAATAGTACCGCGCGTAATTAATCACGTCAGGTAATATGTAGGTGAATGAATAGTATAGAATATAAATGCCATGGTGCAATGCTGGCGGTCAGCCGCGCGCGAGTAGCTACGCGCTGCGTACGAGTACTATTGGACCGGCTCGTCAGCGCTACGCTGTCGGTCGACCGACACGCTAACTACCTGTATGAGAGCATTCAGTGCGGCGCTTATCCATGTAAACTGATGGGCGTGCGTGTATACTGTCTCATGAAATGAATATTGAAAAAGGGCGGGTTATTACTCGGGTGTATTCGGCCTTTCTCTTCGGAACTTATATATACATATTCTATATATATATATATATATATATATATATATATAGAATATATATAACAGATATATATATCTGTTTTCTCCTATGGTTTCTTCTTTTTAAACGGAAGTTAATTTCAGCTATTATTCAGTTTTAAAAACAGGTTCATGTTTATCCACACTTGAAAACGACTGTACTCGATCGACGTCAGTAGGGCACTGCGGTATTATTGCGTAGACTGACGATCAGCGGTCGATATAGGCGACTGGCGTGTGCTTAGCACTATTTTAATCCAATTTACCATTATAATAAATGCGTGGTACTTCACGATTTTGTCCAAGCGTTTCTCGTATAATAAATTCTATTTGAAATTAGCAGACAGGAAATATACATTTGTCAATATCAGCGATGATACACCCCCATTAACACACTTGGTTGACAATAATAGGTCACGGAAGACAAATAATGAATTACTGGTGAAGCAAAATTTAACATGTTTTCCAGGAAAATAATGGAAAGAACAAATCCTAAGGACGACCCAAAACTCCACAATGATTTCAGAATATGTATAACCCCCGCCACTGACTCCCTTTCGAATCTCCAGAATTTAAATAAAATCCCGCCGTACTTACATCTTTGTATATTTTTCAAGCAGATTCCGCCCAAGTCGTGTTGGGGAGGACCCAAGTTGAGGAATGATCCGAAGAAGTCATTTAAAATATACAAATAGGTACATTTTATCTATTTATCTGTGACACTAAACAGCTTAGCATTACGCAAATCCAATTTCACGGGGGTCGTTTTATTCAAAATAAAATTCAACCCTTGTTTTATCTAACAATTCAATCAATTATATCAAATGTACCTACTGGAATACCAGTTTTAAAAAAATATTACCATTATGTGCATCTTTGCTGCCGGAAAAAATCAATAACCACCCAGTTGAAAAATCAGTATTTTTGTTTACCTGTGATAGATAATTTTGTTTTGTTTAAATGATTCATAAAAGCTTCCTCATGTACCGGAAAATCCATAAACATAGATAAGTTTGATTAAAAAAAAAGGAATAAAAATGCTTCTTTTTTACACTTTAAAAGGTTTACTTCTTTATGTTTTGCGAACGATTGAGTGTATTTGAAAAAAAAGCTAATGAGCTTTTTACTTTACCTGGTGTGTAAAATTCGTTTTATCTGCTCTAGATATATTTTTTTGTAATTATTACTATCATAATAAATTCTGCCAGCCTGTATTTACTTAAATCGTTTCAGATGTTTTTTGCCTTTCCGAAAGCACAAAAAGTTAATTTTCTTTTTTTTTTTAAAGATCGAATGGTAAACGTGAATAATTCCAAATAATTTCATTGTAAGTAAGATCTTAAAGAGACCCCTCATTCTTATTTCAAGTGCTATCTCGCTACCCACTTAATAGTCGTTTAACGGCCGTTGAACGACGTGCATACTTTCTTTATTCCTCCTAAAGCCACTTATAACGATTTTGTCTTTATGCCGTTTATCAAAACGTTTACTTGCAGGTCGTTATCGCTCGACTTACAAATTTCCCAGAAAGAAGAATGACTGGATTACCACTTTTAACTTTTGCGATTTTTCTAAGGGAGGTTCAAAAGGGGTGAAAGGGGATGTAGCAAATTAAGGTTTCCACGTATCTGCTACGTGTTTTTTAAATCTTTAAGTGGAGTGTTCAAATACATATTCTAAGTAATGCATTTGAAAGACAGCAAATAAAATATCAGAACAATGCAATCAACTAAGTTTACTTTTATGGTTTTGTACTTCGCATTTAATGATTTCAGTCATATAAGCATATCCCAATTTATTTTTCCACTTTACGTTACAAACCGTTTAGACGGAGGTCAAGGGAGCCTTAACCATCAGAATGTTATTTTTAAGACATATCAATTAAAAAATAGAGATTATGGGTATGAATTCGATATATAGTGCTTCTAATATTCTGCTCCATTGGCACAACAGGGAGTTGATGCCATCGACGACATCTATTAATTTTACTAACAATTTATTTATTTGTTAGTGAACAACATCTTAGTGTGTAGTTTGAACCTCTTCAGTTTATACATAATTAATTTACAATTTTATACAGGGGCGTTAATAGTGAAAATTCATGATGTGATAATCACGACAAGATCCTTACCCATTAGGCATAAATAAAATTTCGTCGGAGATCGACCTCGTAATAACCTGCCATGAGCTCTTGCCATAAGACTTGTTTGTTATCTGTACCCGATATGGGATTCGAACTTAACCAATACAAACTATACTTTAGCTTCCTGTTCAGTAGTTAACCAGCAACCCATGTAATATATATATATTTTTAAATAATGAAAACTATTTAATCAGAAATTATCGATTGAAGCAACCATTTAGGTCATGTATACCTATCTACAACATATTTTATAAATATATTTACAAAAAATACATGTTCTTTGTGTACATGTAAAATGTGTGTACTAAAGCTATGATATACAACGTGAGTAAAAAGTCCCCTTCCCATTGAAATAATTAACAACTTTTTATTTGTGAACATTTATTTATGTATCTTTATTTCAGACGTCAAACTTGTGAGATTGTATTATGAAACCACTGCATTAGTGAACGAAAACGTCACCTTACTTTTTTGGACCTTATTAGTCTGTAATTATCGCCACACAACATGCATATCGCCAATTTTAGTGAGTTCGCGATTCTCCA
>JAHDVE020011085.1:0-16000 GCA_022606495.2 Halesus radiatus
TTTTTAATTTAATATTTATTAAATAATTATTATAAAATTATGCGGAAATATCTGTCTTCCAAAACAAAACAACAACTCGAAAACTACAAATCCCAGAATACCTCAAGTCTCGAAGATAAAATCCGGACTTCGCTCAACTTCTTCAGAGTTTGGGAAGAGAATCTACTTGAAAGATAAGCCGAACTGGCTGCCTCGCTCCATCCACAACCACCTATATCTCCTGATGAACTCCCGACCATCGACGTTCAGGAAATCATCAATTCCGAGATCGTCAGGAAGCAAGTCGAGTGCCAACGCAGATAAGTTGACCTCGCACTCAAATAGAAGGCGTTGCTGCTGCGATATTAGAAGCTGAGCTCATATGAGAAATATGATAATAATGATTGGTGCTAACTGGAACAACAGGATTTATCAGAATATAATTCATGAAGGGAAAAAAAGGGATAAATTTCGGTCCGGATAGATATCACAAATCCTTTTTACGACATACTGATATAGTTTTTTTAATATAATATTTTTTATTTATTTATCGCGTTCTTTAAAAAATGTTATTTTTAAAAATACAACTGAAAAAAGAAGAGAACAAAATAATAATAAAAAAAATAGAGAGTCTAACTTTACAGAAGTGTGTTTTTTTACTTCTTCTTTTATATCTCTATCTATCTTATGATAATTATTTTCAATCATCATCATTACCTTCAGTCTTCAACCTATGCTAATATTTTTATACTTTTTAATTATATTCAGTGGCCAGCCTCTCGTTCTCCTTGGGGTTGTTGCTCCTCAACGAAACGCTGATCAGTTGGATCCGCATGGCCACCACTTCGATCTCTTTGTATACAATATCGTCGATTTGCACAAGTTTGATGCTCGATTCAACAATGTATTTTCGAAGGCGAGGCATCAGACGCTCCAGTTTTTATCGGAGGAGATTATATTACTTGATGCTCTCGAAAAACTGAAGAAGGTCTGCGTAAGGGAGCAGAAGGGGATTGGACAGGGAGAGCGTCTCTTCAAGGCACCTACTGATGAAATTGGTATAGAATGTGATGTCTTCGCAAATCTTTATCAGCAATTCGATGAAAATCTCATCTTGGGGAAACTTCTCAAGGATCTCGATCAGAGGAGGCACGATGGGCATCAGGAGGTTCAAAAGGTTGTAAACCTTGAACACCCACACATAACGAATTTTGGTGCCTTTTCGAAATATATCATCAAAGGGCACTTCTCCAGACTTGCATGTTTCATAGAGTTCCTCGTTGACAGACAACTTGATCATGTAGTTATACAATGGAATCACGAAAAATTTGTGTATATACTCTTCCTTATTTCCGTTCGTAATTTCGAAAGCATGGGTGATCTTTTTCTTGACAGATTCCTCGGAGAACACCTTGATTTTCCGAGACATCAGTAGATCTGAAATGTCGTAGTTGGAGGACTTTGATATAAAAAGCAAGTAGACCACAACCCTCAGCTTAGTCACCATTGGACGTTTCTTCTCCAAGAGGGCGATCAGGTATTTGACTAGTGCTTCTTCCTGATTGCTTTACTTGACGGAACGGTAGAAATGCATCAATGGAAGCAGATTGAGTGAGTTGGTCGTATCTGTGAGCAGTTAGTTTTTGGTTAGAAAAGCTTCAATAGAATCTTATTTGCCTAGGTACTTCATCATTTGCTTAATCATCGTAGCCAAGTATCGGTGTTTGTAATTTTTTAAAAAAGAATTTATATTATTTTGTTCGACTCTTTGTTTCAAATATAAATATTTATATATATACATCTATGTATACATATATAAATATCAAAGAATACTTTATAAATATTAACATATATATATATATTCTTTTTTTTTATTATAAAGACTTAACTGTATATTTTACTCAATTCTATTGTTTATGTTTTTTCTAATACATTCATTTTTCAAAATAATCGAAAAACAAACAAAAATATACACTCATATCTTTGACAGTTACTTATCGTTTTAAAAAATTACTGGGTAACTCTTAAAAGAAGTAGCCAATATAGGACCGACAAGTTTTTTTAGTCACTCAACAAAAATATGGACCGCCGGATTATTCAGGAGTTCTTATACTTCAACATTCTTCTCAGGGTAATATTCGCTAAGAATGCTAGTCGCTTCAAGCTTGGACACATTATTCATGTTGCTGCTCACTAGATCAGCCTCCACTAGTTTGGCCAGTTCGGGTAGACTTTTAGAACTGATATAAAGTAAGAGACCGTAGACAGATAATTTGAGCTTCGAATTGAGCAGTTGTTTCGAAGTGCCATGCATAGTCTAAATATCGCTGATAAAAAAAAACACATATATTGAGATATAGATATAGATATTTTTTACGCTTGAATAGCATTGTTCGCTTAGACCAGCTCCTGAAAATCCGTAGCCATTTGCACGTAGTTCTATTTAAGTTTCTTCTGACTGTCCTGTTATTTTTTGAGTTTGCCCATCTCTGCACCCATCGTCCGTTCCACGATCTATTGTTCCCTTTTCAGGGACTGTTCCAGCAATTCAATCTTTTTTGCCATCGTAAACTTAATTTCCTCAATCTTGTTAATAGTGTTATACAACGTTTCGTTTTCTTGGAGAAGGGCGATGCACTGCTCGGAGGCTTCATTAAGTTTCTCCATGAGCTCGCCTCGGTCGGTTGTGGATTACATGAGACTGTTACGGTCGGTGCGGCAGTTTTCGAGAGTCTGGGAGTACTACTGAAGCACTGATCCCAGCTTGCGAACGTTTTCAAGGTTGGACGAATGGAGTTATCGATAGGAAGAGTATATTTGTGATACAAGGGAGTCGATCTGAAGGATGTGAAGGTTTTAAGGGTGATCTTGGAGTGCAGCCATGAGGGACTTTTGCAGACTGTGGAACATCGTGTCAGCAGATGCCGCGCCTGTTGGGGATAAATCTAGGTTTGTAAATTTACTCATTTTAATTTTTTTAAATTTATATTACCAAATCTATTTTTTAAAAAATAATATATCTATAGTTATGAACAAATATGTATATATTTGTTTTAAAAAAAAAAAAACAAAGTCTTTATGAAATGAAGTTTAAAAAAATAAAACTTACATTAATGTATTTATTAAAATATTAATTATTTTTTTGGGATTGGGATTGTTTCCCAACCAGTAGAACTTATTGAATTGATAAAATTAATAGAAAGTGATCACGTTATTATAAAATCGATATTTTTAAGTGTATCATTATATATTTATTTAAATATATAGCTATATATCATCATAACCAATATTTCAAACCGAAAAGAAAGAAAGAAAAATGTGGTACAATTATTTTAAATGATTCATTAATTGATATACAACATAACAAAAGATTGAACTACTTTAATTCCAATATTTATTTTATAAATATATTAATATAAGAAAAAAGTATATAGATATAAATAATAATAATAATAATAAATCAAAATCACTTTCTTAATGACTGCACTGTACGATGAAATGATCAATTTGTTTGTAAGACCCTATCGACAACAATACACGCAATACGATTTAGGTATCAGCAAATGCACATACAATCCATTAAATAACATAATTACATTTTTTGTCGAATTCATTCAATCGTTTTTTCTATATATAAATGAGCAAATTTAAATAAAAAACCTAAAATTATTGAATATCTTCTGTAGGTTCGACCTGTATTTAAAATATTGGAAAAAGGATTGATTTCTAAATCGAAAATAACAGACATAATAAACTGCAATGCTCTTATTATCTCCCTACCAATAAACCTAATGTAACGAACTGCGTGCTCTATCTTCACAGTATGAATGGTTCACGATTAGAAGGTATAGAAATTAAAGTCATAAAAAAACCTAATCATTAAAAATCATTACCCTAAAAAAAAATGTTATGATCTATTAGAGTATAGGATCTCGATTACCACCATATTTCTTAAAAAATGGAGACGTATCTTTTGCTACCATTGATATGAGCGGTAGTGGCAATTCCGAGGGCTAGTATGTCTCGCTAGGCTGTCATGAGAGTCGTGACGCCATTTGTCTGCTCCAACATCTCCACAAGACATACAAAATCTCCAAATTTACGGTATGGGGGAGGTCGATGGGCGCATCTACTGCTCTCAAAGTGGCATAAATTTATGTTCAGCATAACTATGCCTCGAAATACCAAAGTCCAACAAAACCCTTTTAATGGGACCTCAGTTGTTTAATATTGGATAGCCCTTTTTGCAGCGTCTCCGAACTCGCAGTTGAAATAGCTGATAAAAAAGTTAATATCCCAAGCTTCGTAATCAAGGCAGGCTTCCTTTTGATAAAAAAATCAATCGAAGAAAAAGCTAACTTTAAATTCGAGGAGTTGTAGATGGAAGAAATTGTGAAGAATCTGCAGCGAACACCAATGATGATATTAGCGTCGAAATAAGATGAACTTATCTCGTTCAAACACTCAGAGCGAATATTCAAGTCCTATGGATGCCAGGACAAAGAGTTCGTCGTTATCAAGGGCAACCACAATGATTTTCGGAGTTAAAAAATAATTTAGAAATTGGTGGATTACGTTAGAGAGAAGATGGTGATGAGTCGGGGCCGCTCGAACTCGACAGTCCACAGAAACATCAGAAGCAATAGAGATCTCATCATAAACAGCAAGAGACATATCCACTTGAGTCCGAGCAACCAGCAGTCCTTCGAGCAACCTATCGATCCAACCAATCAAGTGCGACGTACTAAAAAGGATAGTGAAGTATTCACTGCTCGATTTTTCCCAACTGCTCACCAACTCGAAATCCCAGAGTTTAATGATAACAATAATAATAATCATCACAGTAAATTTGATAGTAAATCGATAAGCAGATCATCAGTTAGTATCAGGGAAGAAAGTCTCGAGAGGAACACGTTTAGAAAAAATAGTAGCGGGAGTCCTTCGTCCGCCCAACTTATCACAGGGCTAGCCAATGCGAAAGACGAATTACTCAAGCATGCACGAAGCATAACGACCAGCAATCTTTTAATGGAATCGAAATCTGAGAAAAACATTCGTATCATAGATCTGAGCCCTTTTACACGCGGTCGGACAGCTTTCAACCAAGGTGATGAGGGTGGAAAACAAATAAATGGTTTCTATTCCAAAAACACCCATAAACTTTACCACGCTTCGACTGAAAATCTCATAAATTTCTCCAGCGAAAAGGAAATCAAACATGTCGCCAAATAGGTGTAGTAGCAAGATCGAAAGAGACCAGCAATACAGTAGTCTATCGTTACTGGAAAACAACTTGTTGAACAGCAGCTCAAACACTCACAAGCCTTGCCGATCCGAGAGTTCCGCTCTCCATCTCCAAAGAATATGGGTTTGAGCAATACCGTTCTAAACCAGCCGAAATCATCAAGCTCCAAGAGATTAATAATTGGGATCGGACTGTCCTAAAAAATAAACGAGGACACCAATCACAACATTCTTGAAAAGAATAAATAAACGAATGCAGCTAAATCGAAGAGTCCAGTGCCACTATAATACTAAAGTAATCGGGGACAACAAAATTCAACAAGTATTCATCAAATATCGATGAAAAATAGTCTTCTACTCTCCGCTGGTTCTAATTAGAAAATTCATATTTCCGAGAAAGACCACTACAATGTCATCTACAGTAAACTCAATAATATGAGGAGGAAAAATAACCACAGCAACCCTGACTACTACTCAAACAATCCTCAATCGCAAGACCATCCTCAAAACCCTTCAGGGAGAAACCAGCATGAACAGCAAGAACAGCAGTTCGCCCATCAGAAACCAGGATTAATATTTTATACAACTCCTGTCAAATCTACTACTCATAACCGTCATCAATTAAATCACCAACAAGCGCAGCAGCAATTGCAACAACAGCATGGCCAAGTTTTTTCTCCTTTCAATAATCCTGGTCCTCCAACCCGTCTCCTGTCGGTAAGCCCGTAGATTAACCGATTCCCTCCCGCTGTATACAAATAAAATATAGTGGAATACATGACTCCGCAGCCGGCGAACCATTTCGTCAGCATTTATAACAACCATAATTCCGGGTCACCCCGTGTGCCATACCTTATAAGCAACGAACGCAAACAACAACTACAAATACAAAGCAGCCAGAGCAAATCTCATAAAAAGAATGCAGGCGTGCGGGTCACTTCAAAGGAAAAGATAAAAATTAAAGTGCCTCAGTTTACATTATGAACAATCACATAATTATATCTTACTATAAATATTTTTATGTTCGGTATTATTTTAAGAGTGAATTACTTAACAATAGTAAAAAAGTGTATTTTTAGTTATAAATAATTATATTTATATTTAATGATGCGATAATTGGAGAATAAAAAATATTTAAATTTATATTTTTTAAATGTTTATATTATACATTTTTACATTATTATAAAATATTCCAAATAATTTGATTTTAATTATATATTTTTGTATGAGTACTCAAGTTATATTCTATAAATTCAAACGGGGAATCACCACATATTGACTCTCTGGAAGACTCGTCCTCGTACTAATGATGCAATTGTTGTCACTATCTGCCAGTTAATCCTTCCGGAAGAACCGATGCTGTTTCTTCTAATTACCAACTTAATCCCTAACATATTTGGGACTTCGAATACCATCCATAGTCTGGTTGGCGAAACCTCCATTAATCTTCTCATTTTTCACACAATTCATATTATTGAAGCTCGCTACCTTGTGTGGTTTATCCTACATATATGACTTAGAGAACTTCCTTTCCATAGGGTTTAATTCATTTGATTTAACCACTTTAATTTGAATAACTCTATCGAGTAATTATTAGTTATCAGATGTGTCGATTTTTTTAAAGTCAGGCAATTTAGTTTGGTTCAATTTTTTACAGGATGTTTCGTTGAGGTCAAACTTCTTCCAGTGTTTTTGAGTTTGAGGAGGTTTTTTGATAAACTAATTGATATCGCCCACTCTTTCTCGAATAAGTTGGAGCTGGATTTCCATGGTTAAATTTTTCTTGAGGAGGTTCATTATATAGGTTTCCTGCGCATCGCTAATCTCTCGAGCGAAAGATTCGAGGAATTTGTCCAAAAAATGATTCCTTTTGAGACCATCTCTCGAGTTTTTAAAATGGTAGTTTGTGGCGGATAACCTTTCGCATTCCTCAGTGATACAGGTTAGTGTGTTAAAGATGATATTCGAGAGCTTAGCAAACCTAGAAAACGATAGAAAAAAAAAATTAATCATACATAGATATTTATAAATTTTTTGATGATGAAGCAACTTTCTCAATAAATCAATTTTTGAATCTATTTGTACTAATAAGTAAAATATACCTAGTCTTATATTGGGTGCGTGTTTAGTTGAGCGTGTTTTCAATTATTTATTCGATACGATCCATTTTTTTTTTTAATAAGAAACGTAATGATTATTATTATTTCGATATTTAACTAAACAAATGTTAAAAAAAAAGTTAAAAAAACACAACTTGGCGAATAAATTTATAAAAAATAATAAAATTCCCTAAGTTCAGTAGATGACTATATTTATTTACTATTTTCATTATATATAAAATCCACTATTTAGTTAAAGATACACTATTAGATAAATATATCCTATATTCAAAATAATCAACAAATCTTTGGACAAAATATAAATAGTTCAATATCCATTTTTTTCTCTGTTTTTTACAAATAAAGACATTATACTTTAATCAATCTATATAGATAGATATAAACAGATATATAAACCTGTATTTATGAGTTTTTGATAATTATTCAAAATTTGCGATAAAAAAATGACTGGTCTCAACCAAACATTAAATATGGATAATAAATGAGTAAGTGTTGAGGGTAAATGGGTGGGGCACAAACAATATCCTACTATCGTACTACCGTAAGTGGTGTCATCATAAATATTAAAACAATAATCACTATTTTAAAAATAAAATAAAAATCATAAATCACTGAAAAAATTAATCTTTTTCTCTTGGTCAGGAACAATCGTCTTTCCTCCAGGTTGCCAATTCGCAGGACATACCTATCCGTGTACATCCGTATATTGGAAAGCCTGGACAGTTCTGAGTGTTTCCTCCACGCTTCTTCCCACAGGTGCATCATTGATCGTGATGGACCTGATGGTGCCTTTTCTATCGATGATGAACAGTCCCCTCAAGGAGGCTCCGTTCAAATCATCATCGAGATCCGTGAC
The DNA here is from genome assembly GCA_022606495.2 of Halesus radiatus. Taxonomy (NCBI): domain Eukaryota; kingdom Metazoa; phylum Arthropoda; class Insecta; order Trichoptera; family Limnephilidae; genus Halesus; species Halesus radiatus. The sequence continues at coordinate 8,200 of JAHDVE020011085.1, forward strand.
TAGGACGTCATAGTCTCTGGAAATTTGCTTTGTTATATCAGATATTAAGGGAATATGTAGGCCCTCGACTCCTCCTTGGTTCCTGGGAGTTTTCAGCCAAGCCAGATGAGTGAATTGACTGTCAACAGATACGGCTACGACTTCCGTATTGATTTCTAATCAGATTAAAGAGAATTTAAGGAAGAATGTAGATGTATTAATTTTTTTTATCATTTGTTTCATTTTGTTTTACCTCTGAATCGATGAATATTATCGCTGTAGCTTATGAGTTAAGTTGGACAGACATAAGTGAAGTCAAAAGGATAAAAAACAAGAACCAAATACTTGCCTGCAAAATCGCTGAGTGAGATGGTGGATGTCTTGAGGTCAGGATTGACTGCGAGTCCTGAGAAGTTGGGGGCTTGGTGCCTTGGTCTGATTCCATATGTCTCATGAGACAATATAGTGATAATTGTTAGTACAAACAGCAATGTCCTCATACGTTTACAGTAGCTTTATTTTATTTTTATAATTATGATTATTAACAGCCTTATATTAAGATGCGTATTTTCAATAATAAATATATCTATTGTTATTTTTTATATAATACTAAGAATCATATCTAAATTTTAAAGAAAAAACATAGCTAGATAAAAAAATTAGAAATATATAAATTAAAAATATAGACTGACTATGTACATAATATTATATTTTCTGAGAAAACAAGTGTGAAGGAAGTTTGTTTTAAGAACGATTTAGTCAATTCATTTTTTGAATGAATGGTATACAATACGTGCGAATTTCTATTTATTAGATACATTAGGATACTATTTTATAATAAGTATTTTAAAAATAAAAATCTTTCTAATTTTGATCCCTATTCAATCATTATTCCTTTTGTTACTGGCCCATATTTGGATTCATGACACTTAACAAAATGTTTCCTGCCATTTTCTTTGCTTTTGTTTGGAAAGAGGTGTTCACTCCCTTTTGCAGCTTTTGGGTTTCGCTATTAAATACTTTTTCTAAGTGTCCAGCAAAGTTTTAAATGGCTAATTTATTTTTCTCGAACAATGGCTAAACACAGGCATCATAAATCTTCTCACTGTACTCATAATTATTATAGTTCAACATCGAGAACAGACCGATCACAATTATTGGATAAAGTGTCCTAAATATTTGTCGAATGCATTGAGGGATATTTCGATATGGGTAGATGTTTGATGTTTTTGTTAGTATAAATTGTTTACCCTTCAATAATAAACTGGAGCAACCAACCAATTGAAAAGAATATAGAGTCGAGGCACCAGAATTTGAGGATTTTGGTCAAGCCATCGTTATCTTTATTCTTGAGAAAACGAAAGGTGAAGAAGAGTGGAATGTATATTTTCAGCAATTATCTATAGATGATAAATTAAAATAGATCAGGGGCGATAAAGAGAAAAATATTATTGATATATGTTGTTTTTTTTACTGTGCGAAAGCGAATGATGATTAGATGACTAACGACAGGAAATTAACCATTTCGAAAAAGTAATTTGAATATCTTATTATTTTATATTATTTTTAGTATTTCTTTAGTAATTTGTTGCGAATTGTTATGATTATGATTATGATTATTATTTTTTAATCAAAATCAATTATCCTGATCTCTAGATATTATAGATATATATAATTTGATTTTTTTATAATCTAACTTTCGAAACAATAATTTTTCTCAATTTTTAAACAATGTTAAATTTCTAATCGATATTCTTTGACTATAGTTTGTTTTTTCAAATGATATCAAATTACTATAAAATATTTATAGGTTAATAGTTTAAATACGGTAAGATTTATTAAATATATTTCGTATATTATTAATACTATATATTCGTTTATAAAAGAAATACTCATTCTAATCTGAAAAGCTAAGCTCTTTACCCCGTGCTTTGTGCCCCAACGAACTCCTCGCTGCTTAGCTTCATTTCTTTCTTCTACTTTTGGATATCTTATAGTCGGTTGATGTAGTCGTAAATAAGCCACACCTTAAAGAATCCGTCGTCCATAGTCTTGAAGCAGCCTGGCTTCTTGTTCTTTTTCTTCTCCAACTCCTCAGGAGTGAGTTCCGGCTCTATTTCTTAGGGATAGGCAATTTTGGCACGGTCCAAGCTACACTTGACGTAGCTGGGCATGAGCGCGCCGAGAACAATGGTGGTGATGAAAACTATGAATAACACGCTGCTCTTGATGATCTGAACCTGTTGGAGAACAGGGGAAGTCTTGTCACTGGGTTCGGCAAGAGTTAAGATGAGAGCGAAGGCCACAGACCCTCTGATGATGCCTGCAAAACAAATTACTCCTAACTCGTACACGTTCACTTTCCATTTCTTTTTCATGAACAGATAAAATATTCCCGATAGCATGAATATGGAGATGATGCGGGCAAATGCGCAAATAAATATCTCACAGACCACGAAAGTCCAGCTCCATTAATAGTCAGTATATTCATCGCCGAAGTAGTTCCAAGAGGATATGCCGAGAAAAACGAAGAGGAAGGCCTCACAGGAAAATGATATGGTCTTGAAAGATAATCTAAAGTGAGAATAAATAAAAATATACAAATATTGAGATCAAAATAATTTTATTTACACTGTAGAAAGCTGTCCCATTGGAGACAAATTATAGAAATTATAATGGCCCATCGTAATTCCACAAACGAACACAGATATAACTCCACTAAATTCTAGAGATTCGGACAAGGCGTATGAGAATATTCCGAAAAGGTAGGTCAGAACCACCTGCACCACCACGCTATCCTGAAGAAATCGGCACTTCTTGAAGGTAAAAGCACAAGCCACCGCCGAACCCAGCCCTACCAAAAAGGAGAAAAGTAAGTTGACCAGGAACGACCCGCAGATGCTCTTCACGGTGCCTATTGTGAAAGGTTCGTTGTGGGAATCACCGAAGATATCCGAAACCGATCTAAAAAGGATAATGGCCACTGCATCGTTGATCATGCCTTCCCCGAAGATGATGGAGAAGAGCTTTGGAAACTGAGCGGGTTTAAGCATGGTGAGTGCAGCCACAGAATCAGTAGCACAGATAGTCGCAGAATACAAGAGGATAATGGAGGTAGAGAGTCTGATATCTTCTTCAAAGTTGCTATATTTGCGGATCCAGCCAAGTTCGTTGACCATCGTAGTAAATCCGACAATCACGAAGAACGCCACTAAAGTTCCGATGACTCCGAAGATAGCGATGTAAGTGAAGTTTTTGAAGATTAGTTTTTTGCGCAAGTTGTAGCCGCCCTCAAAAATCATAGGCGGTAGCAGGCCATAGAAAAATATCTTCTCCTCGAAATTGTAGTTGCCGATAGAATCTTCGAATTTGAAATAGACAAGTGCACCGACAGCGAAGCCCATAATTATACCCAGGCCGGTTTCGTGGATGAGGTGAAACTAAATAAAGGAAATAAAGTCAGAAGATATGCATATATGTATATTAAGAATCTAGTGATTGGGGTACATGCTTTTATTCAAAGAGGGTGCCTGCGATGGAATAGATGATGAGAAGAAGGATGATGATGACAAAGATGATGGAGAAGATTTGACCTCCATCATTGCCTAGATTGTCTAGTCCCATAAATCAAAGAAATCCTAGCCTTTTTTATAAATGTATATTATTATATATATTTATTATATTTTGGATATTTAATATGAAAAAAAAGAGATATACCATAAATATTTCAAAGTTTAAGTAATAACATATAAAAAATTAAAATGTAAAAAATCTACAATCAAATTAAAGATGAATAATTAAGCTATATTACTATTTTTGTTTGTTTATTAGAGATAGAACAATTTTACTTTATTTTTCGTTAGATTTTCATTTTGTATTTAAATATTCACAGATGTTATAAGAATTGGTTGCAGAAATCAACAAATAATAATATATCAGTTGTCCCAATCGTATTCGTTTCTAATGAAGTGACCCATCATGTTGAAGGCGGCTTTTGGCTGATCAGTTGGGACCATATGGCCGGCTCCATTGACCAAAACAAACCAAAGGTTGCCACTCATCTTTGCCCAACCAACTGGTTCGTCACCGATGGTCCAAATTTGTTTAGTTGCTTTTTTCCAATGTCCGATCTCCTCCCAGACGAGACTGTTCAAATATTGCAGTACTCCGGGCGTATTAACTACGACATCATTTTGACCATTGTAAATGAGGGTCTTGACCTTCCTGATGACTCGAACGACTTAGCGTGCCACGCTGCGAGTCACGTCACCAGCGAATGCAGTGTAGATTTTATCATTACCTGAAATATATTTTATATCAGATCTTCCAGTTAATTGTTGCCTGTTGTCATCGAGCACTTTGGCGAAGGATTAGTCTAGCCCATCGTAATTGCGAAAGTTGAAGATGGAAATGTTTCCCATATATACTTCGGGAGTCGTATCGTTGTTAGTTATGAAGTCGAAATAAGAGGTGGCCTTAGAAGACGTATAATATTTATATTTTGTGTATATATAAATTGTGATTAATTTGTATTTGATACCTATTCGTAGTTGCCTTAATAAATATTGGTGATTCCGTTTGTTTGGAACCAGTTGCAAACTTCACGGAAGCTTCTATCGACAACCCCTACACTCCACAAAAATGAATCATAGTAATTAATCTGGTTGATTGGGTCAGTCCACCCGTCTCCAATTGAAACTCCTTCAACTTTAAAATTGAGTTTTGACTAATTGCTCAACAGTTTATCAGCCAATACTGGGATGTAATGTCCTGCGAAGGACTCCCCAGTGATATATAAAGGAGACTGGGCCAAAGCGGGCCAGGTAGCATAGAAGTTGACAAGAAAGTTTTGGAGATGATCCGTGGCAACATCAGTCGACCCGACCTGGGCATCTCCTTCTCGATCTCCGAAAAAAGAGAAACCGACATTAAGGGGAGAATCAATAAAGACAAGGTGTCCAAAATAGTTCCAGGAATGACTATTGTAGGTTGCTTTGCCGTTCTTGTAAAGGATAGGGCCAAGTTAGGTGAAAGCACCGAATTGGGAACTAGACCCGGGTCCACCTTGGAGCCAGATCATGACGGGAATGGAGGGGTTGGGCTTCATGGCATCGACTCCGTGGGCAGTAAATAGTTGATAGAACATGCTGCTTGAACCTCTGGGATGGTACCAGTCAATTTATTAAAAGCCTGAATTTATTTTGGTTTTGATATAGAGATTATAGTTTAAAGAGTTTAAGCGGGTTCTACGTATATATTCTACCTGAATAAGCCTGGAATGTGAGGTTGGCTTTGAGTTGGTCTCCCCAGAAGGTTGTCTGATTCGCCCACCATCCAATCGATTGAGTGAGGGAAAGAAGGGTAAATATGATATATATTTTATCAAATATCATTTTTTTAGGGTCTAGTGTATAAAAAAATATATATATATTTAACTAATATCTAATATTGTTGTTGTCGTATGATTTTTTTTTTATATATAAGAATGATCCTATAATTTCTAATTTTTCTTTATTAGAAGAAAATTTCAAAATATATATATATAATATTGATTCAAGTGCTTAAAACAAGTCGAGGAATGTTGATTCCAATCCCACCAGCTTCTGCCAATTTTTCCTTTAAATACTGGACCTCTACTCGGTACTGCAGTCTCAAAGAATGTAGCTGCGAACTCTCCTCCATTTTTTGCAGATATTCCCTATGGTAGTACTCACACTCTTGCTTGCAGGAATCCAGCTCCCATTTCATTCGCTACAACATTCGTCTTTCCTTTTATTGGCTCATTCCAAACAAAGATTTCGCTGCTGATATGCCGATCTGAGCTTTTTCCGGAGTATAAATGAAACGATGGCCCGAACTTCTGCGTTCAGTCTTTTTAATTGATTGAGGAGGTGTGCGATCTACTCCAATATCGACTTTGATCGAGGAGAGCCGATCTTCCTGTGTCTCTTCGAACTTGAGTAGTTTCTCTTCCATAGCCTGGATGATCTCGTCGCGTCGGTCGATCTCATCCTGGAATTCATCGGCTTGAGCATTCAGCTTTTCCACCAACCTGTTTTTCTCGCTGATGATTTCGTTCATACTTTTAACTTCGTCTTCCAGACTCTTCACACGATTGGCCAGTTCTTCTTCTTTCTGAAGCTACTTCTTTCCACGCTCTAACATTTTGAGGCTTTCTGCATAGTTGGTCTGCATCTTGGAAAACTCTTCCTTGAGCTGATCGATATAGTAAACTAGCTGCTCTTTCTCCTCTGCCTTCATGCTGCAGACGTGGAGCTCTGCACGCAGTTCTTTGATCGAAGCTTCAAGTTTCGCCACTTTCTTGGTGCTCTGTTCTTGCTGGGACGACTTTTGGGATACCGTTCGCACAAGCATTTCGTTTTCCTGCCTCAATTTTTAATTTTGACTCTTATACTATTTGTACTCCCGCTCCTTTTTCTCGACTCCTTTCTTCACTCTCTGAACCTCCAGAAATAAGTCTATGTTGGATAGTTTATGGCTGGCACTATTGTCCATGTCAAGAAGAGCGGCTAGATTGGAGTCTCTGATATTTCTTTCAAGAGATTCATTAAGTAGATTGATTTTGGAACGCAATTATTCGGAGACTACCGTTTCTAGTTGCAAAGCGTATTCTAACTCTTTGTTTCTTTTGAGGAGTTTTTGCTGTTCCAGCCGCCAAGACCCTTCGAGAGTTTTTCTTTCTCCATTTTCGGAGATATTGGGAAAACCTTGAATCTCAACCTAAGGATCTGATTTGATAAAATATTTTCCTTTTGCATTGTTGGCCACAATCTAGCGAGAACTGTTGTTATTGTTATTGTTATTGTTATTGTTATTGTTGTTATTATTATTAATGTTAGTATAATTATGGCTGTCATTGCTATTGTGTTTACTATTTTTATTATTGACAGCTGGCTTCACGATGGTGCTCGGTTTATATTTCCTTTTTTTGTTATTATCTTTGTTTTAGAACTCCTCCTCTTATTCCTCGATTCGGATTCGAGGCGCATACGTTATTGTCGTGTTTGTACTCGGGCCATCCATAAATGGCAAATTAATGTGTTTGGGTGATCGGTTCGTATCCTATTTATAAGTAGCTATACGATTAATATAAAACATAGGTAATATGTTTTACAGTTGGAGTAGAGGAGGCTTTCTTGGCTCTCGTAAATGGCACTCGGGTGGTGACTGGCCGGTGGGGGCGATATCATGATCATCCGGTTCTCTTGAGTTTTACCTAGCGTCCGCACTGACCTGCCGGAGATGAGTGGGTTTGCGAGTATGTCTTGGTCTTCGCCGTCTGAAGGAGGCAGTTCGAGACTATCTTCCATTATTGTCCAAATTTTTTTTTTTGCCTCTAAATTTTTTTTTTTTTTATTAATTTAATAATAACAAATATTAACATATATGACTTCTGATTAAATTTAAATTTATCTGATTCAAAATAAAATGCATAAAGCTTTTTTTAAATGACTATTATTGTTATTGCTATTTCAGATAGTTATTATTTGATATAAGGGGATAAACAAATAATAAAATAAAAAATTGTTAAAAAGTAGCAAATAATGAAGTAGTCCAACCCAAATCGTGATACTGGCCTACTTGTTCCTTTCTATTTCTTTTATAATTTTATATTCGGCTCAGTTTTTGCTTGTTATTTTTAGAGAGAGAAAATAATATATGTCACATTTTATTCCAAAAGAAATAACAAAAAATAGGCAGTTAATAATTTATCTCAGTGTCAAAAAAGAAATACATTAAATGTTCATTTTTTAGTTTAGTACCTAATTTTTGAAAGTATTAATTTAAATGTATTTATAAT